>OY992882.1:11446178-11498678 GCA_963921405.1 Cepaea hortensis
AGCCCCTCATTCTCCCGATGTGCCTCTTGTGTCTGGCCGTGCCAATTCTTACTCCCGAGTATATATTGTGTGTTCATTCACCCCCCCCCCCCACCCTCTCTCTCTCTCTCTCTCACACACACACACACACACACACACACATATATATATATATATATGTATATATATATATATATATATATATATATATATATATATATATATATATATATATATATATATATATATAATGTGAATAAACACATTAAAAAGAACTTGGGGGTGACGGTAATGTGGTTTCTGAGAGAATGTTGCGAATAGCTTGACCTGACAGAGCCACTAACAACAAGCGCATGGAAGAGACTCATCATCATCAAGTACCCTGCCAGCTGGGGTAGGCGTTCATGTCTCACCACAGATGTAGGTCTTTGGTGTTCTGGATCAACACTGCTGATGATATTCCTCTACGCCGCCGTCTCAGATCATCCAACATAATTTCTCTTGGTCTGCCTCTGCCTCTCTTCCCCTTAATCTTTCCAGGTGTCACGATATCCTCCAATGCCTCTCTTCTCATCACATGACCAAAGAAAGCTGTTTGCCTCATTCTTATTGTTGTATATCTTGTTGTTGCATATCTTGTTGTTGTATATCTTGTTGTTGTAGGGAAGAGACCAGTGAAAGTACAACTTTATACACAACCATAAGCAAAAATAACAGAATCCTTTGGTTATATAAAGAGAAGAGAGACGTCGAAGAACATTGTGGCCAGTGGAAGGACCAGAGACAGAAGAGGCAGGAACAGACCAAAAAAAACAACAAAACAATGCGTGATGGTCTAGGGCAAGGGCATACAGGAATATCATCACCAGAAACGATCCAGAGCGCCAAGGACAGAGGTTTATTAGAGGCACACTCGCCTATGCCAAAGAAACTTTGTAGGGCACACGAGGAGCTAAGAACCATGTTACACTCTTGGACAAGTGCTTATGTCGCCTGGCTCTCATTCCGAAGGTCGTGGGTTCGATTTCAGGCTACATCGTTCGGTTCCCGAGTGCACATTTCTCGGGGACTCATAAGAGTCGTCACTGGAGCTACGGAGTTCGTGCTTTCCGAAACGCTTTCGGCAGGCCGCCCCGTGGAAAGATACTGAGGTATATGGGATAAAACCTGGTGAAATGAAACAACCATCTTGCTTTTTAAACCCTTTTGTTACCCTGTGAACAGATTGTTGGAATTCGCGACATCCTGGTATCTGAAGCCAAGGCTGATGGGAAGACAGTGGAGGGTTTCCGGGCTCCTTATCTGAAAGTGGCTGGCAATCAGATGTTTGAGGTAGGGGTTTGTTTGTTTGATTCGTCGCATTGTGTATGGTCGTCCGCTGGAGGGTCTAATAGTGTTCATTGTTTATAGTCAGACTTGTCTTTGCGAAATGACTGAATATCTGAGGCAACAATAACAGCAGCAGCTGCAACAGCAGCAACAACTGCAGCAACAACACCTACAGCAGCAAGATCAATAATAACAACAACAACTGAACTGCAACAATAACAATGACAATAACAACAGCAACAGCAGCAGCAACAACAACAACAACAACAACTGGAACAACAAAAGCAAAAACAACAGCAACAACTGTAACAACAACAACAAACCCAATAATAATAATAATAATAATAATAATAGTAATAATAATAATAATAAGTACCATGTAAATGCTTCATAAAAAACCCACAACAAGACTCGAAGCAGGAATTATCTATGGGATTGTCAATCGCTAAGGTCATCACCTTTCGTAGCTGGGCACATAGGTGATCAGTCTGTCCCTCCCTTGGCGGCCGACGAACGCAGGCATCACAATCCCACCCACCCGCACTCATGACAATATCAGCATAGCTCCCTAGCGATTACGTTAATCGTCCGCTTTATAGAACCTACATAGAACAGAAAAGCACAAGCAAACACTTCATTTTATAAAAACGAATAACGTTTTATGATATACATACGTGATTTTTGAGGTTAGAAAAAGAATTCTTGCATGTTACATAGAACCAATTCTAAAATATTGTTGTAAATCCTGGACAATTAGTAAATTAAACAAAATATAACCAGAAGATTCAGAGATACGGTTTTTACAGAAGAATGCTGAAAATTCCTCGGGTGTGAGTATGTGTGTGGGTGGATGGGTTGGTATGTACGTGTGTCCATATGTGTGTATGCGTGTGTTTATGTGTGTGTATGTGGGTGTATGTGTGTGCACGTCTGAATGTGCGTGTGGGTGTGTGTATGTAAGTGTGTGTAAATGTGTGTTTGTATATGTGCTTGTGTGTGTAAGTATGTTTATATGTGTGTTTATGTGTGCGGGTGTTTATATGTATGTGCGTGTGTATATGTGTGTTTGTGCGTGTATATATATGTGTGTATATATGTGTGTGTATGTGTATGTATGTGTGTGTGTATATATGTGTGTATATGTATATATAATATATATATATATATATATATATATATATATATATATATATATATATATATATATATATATATATATATACATACGTATGTTCGTATGTATGAGTGTGTCTATGAGTGTGTGTTGGTGAGAAGAGAGAGAGAGAGAGAGAGAGAGAGAGAGAGAGAGAGAGAGAGAGAGAGAGAGAGAGAGAGAGAGATTTAAGCGCACGAATATCATGTAACATGCTATTCCATATATGTTGTGTATTCTCATGTTCATATTATCATTTTGAATGCCAATTGATGTTATAATTTATAACATGTACATCACTGTAGAGTGGGTGAGATAATTAGGGAGTATGAGTGAGAGAGGGGAGAGAGAGAGAGAGAGAGAGAGAGAGAGAGAGAGAGAGAGAGAGAGAGAGAGAGAGAGAGAGAGTTGAGTGCACGCATGTCCTGTAACATTCCATTCCATATTTTGTATTTTCATCTTTCACATTATCATGTTGTATGTATGACACTTGATTTTATCATGTTTTCTATGTATTCTCATCTTTCATATTACGAGGTAACATATGTATGCCACTTGATTTTATCATGTATAATATAATCGCATGCACACTACTGTAGAGTGCGTGAGAGAGTTAGTGAGTGTGAGTGAGTAAGGGAGTGTGAGTGTGTATATATATATATATACATATTTGTGTGTGTGTGTGTGTGTGTGTAAGAAGAGAGAGAGAGAGAGAGAGAGAGAGCGAGAGAGAGAGAGAGAGAGAGAGAGAGAGAGAGAGAGAGAGAGAGAGAGAGAGAGTTGAATTGCATCACTAAATTTGAAGTTACAAAATGTATATGTACAATTTTTCTCCATTTTCTTTACAATTTTGCGACAATGCTCACGACAATCGTCACTGTATGTGTGTGTAAAGTGTGGGAGTTTGATCATAATAGTAGATTGGGGGGGGGGATGTGTGTGTGGGTGGGCTCAGGATGTGTGGGTTGGCGGGGTGGGATTGTGTGGGTGGGTGAGGGATTTGTGTGTGGGTACGTGCGGGATGTATGGGTTGGCGAGGAGATGTGTGTGTGGGTGGGGATGCGTGTTTGGCTAGGTGGTTGTGGGTGAGTGGGTGGAGGAGGATATGTTGATGGATGATTGATAGTGGGTTATGGGATGGGTGGGGGATATATGTGGGTGTGGGGAGATGTGCAGGTGGGGTGGTTGTGGGTTTGGGGATGTGTGTGTGGGTGAGGGATGTGTATGGGGTGTGGGATGTTTGGGTGGATGGGTGGGGAGTGTGTGTGTGGGTGAGAGATGTGTGTGTGTGAATGTGTGTGGGGGATGTGTGTGGGTTGGGGGAGGGGTGCGTGATAGGTGTGGGTGATGGATTTTGGGATGTGTGTGTGTGTGGATAGGGGATATGTCTGGCTGGGTGGGGGTGTGTGGCTGGATGGAGGATGTATGTGTGGGTAGTGAGGGTGATTGTAGTTGGGGGATGTGTGGATGGGTAGGAGATGTGTGGGGAGATGTGTGTGTGGATGAGGGATGTGTCTTTGGGATGTGTGTGGGTGTGGTGTTGCGTGGGAGGGGAGCTGGGTGTGGATAAAGGATGTATGTGTGGTGGGTAAGGTGTAATTGGGTGTGTGGGTGGGTGAAGGATGTGTGTGAGGGTGGGGGATGTGTGTTTAGATGGGTGGTTGGGGTGTGTGAGTGTGGGTTTGTAGATAGGAGATGTATGTTTTTGATGAGTGAGTGAGGGATGTGTGGGTGTTAGTGGTTGAGGGATAAGTACGTATGTCTAGGGATGTGTGAGGGGATGAGTGTATGGGTTGAGGATGTATGTGTGGGTTGTGTGTGCGTGGATGGGAGGTGTGTGTTTGTGAATGGGGGATGTTTTGGTGGGTGGGGATGTGTGTGAGGGATGTGTGTATGGGCGGGGAGATTGTGCGTGGGTTGGGATGTTTGTGTATATGGGTAGGGGTGTGCGGTTAAGGGATGTGTGGCTGGGGGATGGGTGGGTGGAGGATGTGTTGTTGGGTAGAGGATGTGTGGGTGGGTTATTGTATATGAATAAGTGTGTGTGGTTAAGGGATGTTTGGTTGGGGGATGGGTGGGTAGAGGATGTGTGGGTGTGTAGAGGATATGTGGGTGGGTGAGTGTGTGTAGGTTAGGAGATGGTGGGGAATGTTTGTAGGGGTGGGCTCGGGATCTGTGAGTGGGCTGGGGGAGATGGGAGATTATGTGGCTGGGTGCGGAATTTGTGTGTGGTTAGGTGCGGAATATGTGAGTTGACGGGGAGATGTGTGTGTGTGTGGGGAATGTGTGGCTGAGAAATGTGTGTTTGGCTGGGTGATTGGAGGTGTGTGGGTGGAGGAGGATATGTGAGTGAGTGATTGTTGGTGGGTAATGGGACGGGTAGAGGATATGTGTGTTGGTGGGTGGATGTGTGTGGGTGGGGGATGTGTGTGTGCTTGGGGTGTGCGTGGATGGGGTGTGTGGTGGGTGAGAGGTGTGTGTGGGTGGGGAGATGTGTAGGTGTAGGGATGTGGTGGATGGGCAGGGGCATGTATGTGTGTGTGGGTATGTGTGTGGTTGGGTGGTGGAGTTGGAGTGAATGGGAGATGTGTGAGTGGGTGGTTGATGTGTCTCATAACATAGTAATATGCATTGTTTATGTTTACAAAATTCATGTGACAATGTTTTTTTTCCTATGCACTGTTGATGAAAGAAAGATGAGTGATTGGAAGGGCCGAATTGCCATAAGGCCGCGTTTGAGCATTTTTCAAACAGATGAGAAGATACTTTCGTTTTGTTGTTGACTGTTACTAATTATCATTAACGAGCGGCAGCACAGGCTCCGTGGCACGAATGTAAGACGGGCCTGCGTGCCCAATTTGTTACCCTTTGAAAATAAAGTCTGTTCGTTCGTTCGTTCGGACTGTCGAAATGAGTAATCTATATATCTTGAAAGAGACTTAGACGCAAAAACAACTTATCATAGTCATCAGAAACAGTCATACTTTTGTGGCCACACTATGAGGGGACAAAAACTAGATCATATTGTGACAACTAGAAATATTTCTGGTAGGAAAAATAAAGGAAGATAGCGAGAGAAAATTATTGAAACCTTGAGTCAGGACATGACAAGCGTAAACGCACAAACATGCTGTTGGAGAACGCAAGGTGTGAATATACACGCTCGTCCACACCAGCCAGCAAGGCACTTGATGATGAAGGTAATGATAACAAGCGAAACATGGACAATATGAAAACAATCCGAGAAATATCTAATGGTAGTGGCAATGTAGTTTCCGAGTAACACCAAAGAATACCTTATACAGAATGAGACATTTCTACAAAAAAAAAAAAAAAAATTGAAAATCATAAATTCATCATCATCATCATCATCATCATCATCATCATCATCATCATCATCATCATCATCATCATCATCATCATCATCATCATCATCACCATCTTCTTCTTCTTCTTCTTCTTCTTCTTCCACTTCTGCCGTCAAGCGCCGTGGGGAGGAATAATTTGCGTTCCAGCGCCCGGTGGGTGGCACTGGATAGTGTTATTCCGTGTGGCTCTACAATGTCTTTGATGTCGTCAATCCATTTTCTTCTTGGACGTCCTCGTGATCTCGTCGCAGATGATCTTTGATGTAAGGCCAGTGATGGTAATTGCTGATGTTGCATTCTAACGACATGGCCAAACCACTTGATCTTATGTCTTTCAATAAATGTGGCACAAGGTGTTGATCCCACAGTCTGTCTGACAATAGCATTTCTTACTCGGTCTCTGATTGTTAAGTTGGCAGCTCTCCTCAGGCATTTCATCTCGCAGGTGTTGATTTTGCGAAGATGTAATATTGATAAAGTCCAGGTCTGAGATTGGTAGCAAAGGGTTGGTGTGAATATGCTGTTAATCATAAATTGATTATTGAAATTAGAAGCGTACCGTCAAGATTTTTATGGACACGTTATTAGGAGAAACGAATGTGAACATTTACAGACAACTGGACAATTTTATGGAAAAGAGCAAGGGGAATTTAAAGAAATAAATATATAAATGGCTCGGCCACATGGTATGACCTGGACAAGAACAATAATATAACAGTACAACTGCAATAAGTCGACATGGCGAGGCTCGGATAGGAAATCAAGATAACAAATGTAGACAATTTAATTGGGTTTTTAAAATAAAAGAAGTTAGATTAAACCACACTAAAACGCACGGAACTGACATAGAAGGGAATTGAGTAAAACGTGGTTTAAAAAAAAATAAATTATTGTTTGCGCTCGCTCGCTTTGAACTCAAGCGTAGTCATTAATACTATTTATAGTAGTGATAGACTGCATTTTGCATGTGGATTAGCTTTCCCTGTTAACAGTGTCCCTCGCCATCAGGCGAACCCACTCTGACTTCAGAGGTACTTGTAATTTACATCCGAAAGCCAAGGACGACAGGTCAACATTTTAATCCAGCTGCCGGGTGAAACGTGGGTTGGTAACCACAAGTTGAAAGAGCAGTTAACGTTTGAAGCCCAACCTGAATAGAAATGTTCTTTTTTTTTGTCATCTATGGAGATAAGTTTTAGATCATGGTCCGTGTATTACATGAAGAAATGGAGAACATACTGGAAGAATTTAGAAAAGAAGATTGACAACTGCATTGTCCGAATAAAGAGACATATCTGAAAAAGAAAGTGAAAACGGAAGAAACTTCAGACAACCAAAACAATGTACATTTTGTAAGCATTTCCTACTATGAGCTCGATGACAAATATTTTTGGATTTCGTCTAGTTTTGTTTTAGTTTAGTTTAGTCGACGGATCACATCACGGAAAACTGGTGTATCCCATAAGTGCTCCGTTCTACTCCTAACTAAAGCCTGAGTCCAGAGAATCTCAGCTCAGTGAACGAACTCCGTAGCACCAGCGGGGATCCTGAAATACTTTGGGTAGATTTTTAACTCAAAATTTTGAGTTATTTATTCAACCATGTCCATAATAGACCCTACTTGTAAACAAATGAAGAACCAGAAAATGCGGATAACGACTTTATGTCTTTTTTACAAGTTTTCGATCTGCAGTTTTGTTCACAATAAATTATTGGCGGGACACAAGCGAGTTGGGAGGGAATATTAGATTCCGCCACCCGTTGATTCCGATCAACCGTTGAAACACTGTTACACCCTTAGCACTGCAGCTGGGCCACACTAGGGTGGCGAGGCTGTGTCCTGTGACAGAGACCTGATCTAAGATTCTGGTGATCGTGTGAGACGACAAGGGGTCAGCATGGCCGAATGGATAAGACTGTGTGCTGATGCCGAAGTAGTGGTATTCAACTCCTGTACCAGTTGACCTCTCGTCCTTGACTTGGGGACGTAAATTACAAATACCTCTGAAGTCGGAGTATGGCGAGGGACACTTATAACAGATAAAGCTAATCCTTACGCAAAAGTTATTCCTGTATGCACTAGAAGTTGTAGGACGTGTATGGACTAGGCTTGAATTCAAAGCGAGTGAATGAAAATTTAAAAAAAAATGTGAAAAAATGTCAAATCAGGACAGCCCACGCCTATATGCATGGGACACCATGAATCGCACCAGGGTTGCCCCAGCTAGAGGTGAACGTCGTACCTCTAACCTACTTCCCTTCTCCAAAGAAGCTGTACATGTGGGTTTTCTTTCCTTCAGGTTTTACGAGAGAACAACTTTCACTACGATTCAAGCATTTCCAATATTGAACGCATCAAAGGAAACTCACACCTATGGCCATTCACGCTGGACTTCCAGATTCCTCCAAACAAGTTAGTCACGTTTGGTTTTCTTCTTTGTTTTGGCATGCCTTCTCCTTCTTGTTGATTTACCATCTTTTTCAGATATCGAACCCACGGTCATCAGAACAGGACAGTACACAATCTTTGGGCATGTTATGAGATCGGGAAAGCTGGTGTATGTTGTTACAACGGGAAGTAAGGAGGCGAAGAGAGTCAAGAGGAAACCAAGAGAGAAGATGCTGGACAGTTTGACAACATGGCATGGAGAAACATTGGTATTAGAAAGATTGGCAGCACGAGAGACAGAAGGCTCTAGGCAGACATGATCACTAATAACACACGGCATGGACAATAAGAGAACACAGAGACAGAAATTAACTTTCGTCTCGCCCCTGGCAAGCCAACTCGGTGATCATGTATTCAAATCTCATTGAGGCATATCTGAGAAAGAAATTGACCCCCCCCCCCTCCCAGGTATATCCTGCTTATAACTGGTACCAGGAAAATATAATAATTTTTATTGCAGAAAGCTATAGCACTTATGGAGATGTTCGTGTGCCACAAATAATCCTTGACAAAGTAAATAATTTAAAAAACAAAACAAAACAAAAAAACCATAAAAAGAAAAATAAATAAATGATTCTTTAAAGATATCCAGTCCTATACTGAGATTCGAACCCGCTAACTTCCAAGCTTCAGACGGACACTGCAATCTTTGAGTCACGCTGTCCCAAACTTGAGCGTAGGAGGCATGCCATGGCAATGCCAGCGAGTTGTAGGGAAACTATCGACTGCGCCATCTAATAGAGGACGAACAACGCACATGGGAGTCCGTGGTAGCGCAGTGACTGGCTCGCTTACCCGTCTGTCCGGTGCCCGTGCCTTCGAATTCCATCGATGTGGATTTGTAAATAAATGTGGGTGTTCACATCCACACAAACTAAAATGACTACCAAACATGCCATGTAAAGCAAATGCTTTCGGCATACAAGATACTCATCACTTCAGGCATCGATTGCCGATGTACCTATAGAAAATATGGGATAATCACAACATACACAAGGGGCCTGCATCTATGTGTGTTCCCAGGTCGTTGACATTCTATTGCAGTGCACAAGAATACGGACAACACAGTTCCGGCGACTTAATATCCACAGGATATGTGGACAAACAGCTCTGCGCATGAGCAATAAGGGCATATACAGGATGTATTTTTAATGACTGTGGGATTTTTGAAACTATTGCTGTTCCAAGTTTTGTATGTACCTTTTATGTTGTATGAGTTCACAGAGGGTAAATACAAAACGTGGAACGGCAATATTTTCAAAAGCTCCACAGTCATTAAAAATACAGCCTATACTTTGTATGACATCCGGAAATTGATGTCAAAGGCTGAGGTCACAAACAACCGTTCGGGCGGAGAATACATGGGTCAGCCTCCGCATTATATTCCGAAATATAAGTTTACGATGGAAATGATCTGGAATGGAAGAGTGACATGTTTATAAATGTGACATCATACTGCGGACTGAATAATATGACATGAGATACCAGTCTTAGGACTAAATAACATGATCAGACATGTCAATCTTTAAAGTGAAAATCGTGATATAACAACATGACATGCCAGTCTTCGGAACAAATAATATGATATGATATGATATGATATGATATGATATGAGAAGACACATCAGTCATTTAAAAGAATACCATTGTATGACATAACATAAGAGACACACCAGTCATTTACATGAATACTTTGATATGACATGACATACATAACCTGACTTGACATGTAAAATATTGCCAATCATCATTACTATCTTCCAATTTTGCCGTCAAGCGTCGCGAGGAGGAATAATTGGCACTTCAGCGCCCGATGGCTGGCACTGGATAGTGTCATTCCGTGTGATTGCACGATGTTTGTGATAAATATTTAACACTTATCTTATATATCCAATTTTCCTTTCAACTTTTGCCAATTGCCCATAAAAGCTGTCACTTGGAGTATGTGTTGTATAGAAGAGAAGAAAATGGATTGACGACATGAAAGACATTGCACAATTACACTGAATGACACTATCCAGTTCCACGCATCAGGCGTTGGAGCGCCAATTATTCCTCCCCACGAAGCTTGACGGCAAAAGTGGAAGATGATAATGATTATATAGAAATGCTACAAACCAACTCTGCTGCATGTCTAACAATGACCAGCATCCTACGCATACCCAGGTGCCCAAATGGACCATGTCCAACCAAAGGCTTCCCTGGCCTATGGGAGATCCCTATCAATGCCTGGCTAACAGCAGATGGTGGCCACTGTGCGATGATTGACGCTTGCATCGTGGCAAACTTCACAGACGACAAGAAGACTGTCAGAGACAAGTACTTTCGGTATTTCCAGAAGAATTTTTACGAATCTTTCTATCCCGAAAAGGTAAGTCAAAATCTCGGTTGCTTCCTCTGTTGAGTATTGGATAGTTATGCACAAATTCACATATCTTGGCAGCACTGCGTCACTAGCTGTCACAATAGACAACGAAGTGAATGCAAGAATCTCCAAGGCCATTGACAGGTTGTACACAAATGTGTGGGACAGAAATGGAATAAGCCTGCAAACAAAGCTGAAAGTCTACAAAGCAGTTGTATTATCCACACTGCTATATGCTTGTGAAACCTGGACTGTTTACCAGCGACACGAAAGGAAATTAAACCACTTCCACCCAGTCTGCCTTAGGAAGCTACTGAAGATAAAATGACAAGACAAGATCCCAGACACTGAAGTCTTAGATAGAGCGTGCATGCCCAGTATCCACACTCTACTAATGAAGAATCAGCTTCGCTGGGCTGGTCACCAGACTCTCTGCCAGATTACAGGCTTTGTAAAGGAATGTTTTTAATGTGGAGCTGCGTTGTGGCAAACACTCCCAAAGGCGGCCAGCGGAAACACTTGAAAGATACTGAAGATACCCCTAAAAGCTTTTGTAATTCATCACGACACAGGGGAGACTGCAGCCAAAGACCGGAATTCGTGGCACACATCATTACGCAAGGGTGAGGTCACTTGCGAAGAAACAGGATTGCAAGAGCTGTGAAGTAAAAAAGACGGGAAAAAACACCACCACAGGAGATCCTCCTTCTGGAACGTCAAGAATTCTTTGCCCACATTGTCAAAGAACATTTCGAGCCAAAATATTCCTTACCAGCCATGTAGAACCCACGGCTCCATACTTTCAACCCTTTCAACAATTAAATGAATGGTCATCATCATTCTTGATAGACAAACACCATATATAAAGTATAAAAAAAAAAAAAAGAACCCCTTTATCTGCCTTGAAGATGTCAGTTCCATATTTTGTGTACACCAGCAAGCACAGTGGTCAGTATTCCATGTTAGGCTGGATCGACCTGACAGCCCATGTCACTGTAGTAATATTGGAATTCTCCTCCAGGTCGGTCGAACATAGAACATTCCTTGGTGTCATATTAGGTATTTAAGCGGCCCAGGTTTATAAAAAAACAAAAAAAAAACATCACTGCCTAGAAGGGTATTTGAATACACGACTTCAGGGCCAGCAGGAAAGAAGGCCTAAAGCTAGACTATTACATTTCAACAGGCACACATATACGAGTATTTTAGTTCTTCTGTTCTGCACAAACTCCGGTTAATGAAGTTTTTAGTTTATTTAGGGAATCTCCGTGGCTACGAGGTTATGTCGCCTTCGTCGTGTTCCGAAGTTTGTGAGTTCGATTCCGGGCTAAATAATTCCGGTCACCAGTGCAATTTTCTTTCGAAGACTCCAGGAGGTCATCGCTGTAGCTACGGAGTTCGTGCTTTGTGCTACACTTTCGGCAGGCCGTGATGTTGAAAGATACCGAGTCATATGGGATAACAGCCCATGCAATGAAATCGATCTTCTTTTCTTGTAAACCAATTTAAAACTCCCTATTTTGTACTTTATTAGTAACTGACTGCCGTTTTTAATGTCTCTGATCCATACAACAGTGCTGATTTAAAGTTAGCATTTCATATTCAATGTTTGGTACCGGTTTTAATTTCTTTCGACGTACACTCATCTCCTAGTGTTTTGAAAGCCCCTCTTGCCATCTGTTAGAATTAATATATCTACTGTTCCCTTGTCTTTGTCTACATTGCTCCATAAATAGTGTATGATTCCACCTCCGCCGTCATTCTTTTCTTTCTTTGTTTGCCCGAAAGAAGTTTCCTGCACGGGACCAGCGATATGATACGGCTAGCACCATTTTGTGGGCCACAATACACAGGGTGTGGGTGGCCAGTCATTCCTTCACTTAGCCAGACGACGAGCACAAGGTTCGAACCCTCGTCCGCCCACGCTCATGACACTATCAGTGTAGCTCCGTATCAATTAGACTAACGCGCCCTATACCGTCATTATTTGTGGGAGAATATCATTAGATAATCAATCAATCAGTTAGGTGCCGTCTCCACAGTGAAGGTTGGCTACAATGGACTTCCAACACTGTCTGTCTCTCGCCCTGATTGAATATTCTGTCAGATTGATGTTCGTCCATCTCTTGATGTTATCTTCTCACTTGTATCGTTGTCTACCTCTTGGTCGCCTGCCCTCAACCTTGCCCCCCTTCCCCCGTAGAGTTTTTTTTATAAGAGTGTTATATCTTTTTAACGTGGCCTGAATATTTCACTTTCCTCTTTTTTTTTTTATTTCTTTCATCAACTTTCTTTTCATTCCCAGTTTTTCTAGAACCTCTGTATTTGATAGTTTTTGTTTCAATTAAATACGACATATTCTTCTGTAAATCCACATCTCCAGGGCCTCTATTTGACTCTTCTAATTGCTTGTTTCTTTTATCTAGGCTTCTGCGCCATATAGAACTGTTGAATATGTATAACATTTGACAATTCTCATTTTTGATGTGGTGTTCATCTCTCTACTGATTTCCTGATGTTGAAAGCATTATTGACCATTCCTATTTTCTTTTTGCTTTCTGTTTCACTTCTGCCATAATATGTTATTACATGTCCAAGATTGTTTTTTGGCCTACAAAATGTCCATTTGGTAATAACCATGTTTTTTTTTTGGTGTGTGTCGCCACTTATTACGTTACAAGGCATGTTTAATCTATTCATTTCTCTCTTTATGTCCCAGGTACCTATGCATCTTTTCACACACTGTTCTGTCTTCCTGAGACACCCCGGAAGCTTCGAGGCTCTCACGGACTTCTTGCAAGAGATTAACAGCCTGGCGGATGTCTGGTTTCTGACGCCATCGCAAGCTCTTGATTGGATGAAAAAACCGGTAACCAATGACGACGCTGCTAACGGAGGTATCGCCTCTTGGAATTGTGGGGACATGGTAGACAAGGTGGCCAATCGTCGCAAGAGATTTGTATAATAAAATAAATTATCATTGATAGTAACATTTCGGTTTAGTAAAATAGATGACCATTGGTTGATAGCAACGGATCTGTATAGTAGTAAACTAGATGGCCATTAATAGCAAAATATATGTATATTAGTAAACTAGATGGCTGTTGATATTAAAAGATATGTATAGTTGTAATCTAGATGGCCATTAACAGCAACAAATATGTATAGTAGTAAACTAGATGGCTGTTGATTGATACTAAAGATTTGTCTAGTAAATTAAATGGTCATTCATTCATACTGCAGATTTGTGTAGTAAACTAGAGAGCCATTAATAGCAACAGATATGTATAGTGGTAAAATAGATGATCATTAATAGCGACATATCTATATAGTAGTAATTTAGATGGCTGTTGATAGCAACTCATCTGTATAGTAGTAAACTATATGGCTATTGATTGATACTAAAGATTTGAATAATAAACTAAATGGCCATTCATTCATACTACAGGTTTGTTTAGTAAACCAGATGACCATTGAATCATACTACTACAGATCTGTATAGTAAACTAGATGGCCATTGAATCATACTGTATATTTGGAATAGTAAACTAGATGGTCATAGATTCATACTACATATTTGTATAGTAAACTAGATGGCCAGTGATATTAACATATCTGTATAGTAAACTAGATGGCCATTGAAGTAACAGATCTGCATAGTTAACTAAATGGCCATTGATTCCCACTACAAATTGTATAGTAAACTTGATGGTCATTCAATCACACTACAGATTTGAATAGTAAAGTAGGGTGGCCATTGATTCCTGCTACATATTTGTATAGAAACTAGATGGCCATTGATTCATACTACATATTTGTATTAGTAATTTAGATGGATATTTATAGTAACAGATTAGTATAGTATAGTGTTGGAGTTAACTAGATGCCATTGATAGGCAGTAACAGGTCATTCTAGTAAGAGATGCTATATGTGCGAGAGTAAAGTATGGTTAATGTTTTCAGTTGTTGTTCATTCAGTTCGGGACGTTAATTTACATAATTTTGATATTTGCTTGAAGTATAAAATAGAAGACGAACACGAAGAAGGAGGGAGATGAGAAGAAGGCGGAGGGGGATGAGAAGAAGGAGGAGGATGAGAAGAAGATGGAGGAAGGAGGAGGAAGGAAAAGAAGAAGGAGGATGAACAGAAGAAGAAAAAGACAAAAGAAAATTTTTATAAGAAGAAGGAGAGAATAAATAATAATTAATAATAATAATATAATATTAATAATATAATAAATAATAATATATAATAAATAATAATAATAATACAGAAGAGAGAAGGAAGAGAAGACGAAGAGAAAGAAGAAGAAGAAGAAGAAGAAAGAAGAAAAAGAAAGAAGAAAGAAGAAGAAGAAGAAAGAAGAAAGAGAAGCATTGTAGGCTGGAGGAATAAGGGACGGAAGTTAATAAGTAGAAGAATAAGAAAACAACGAAGGTGAAGAGGGAGATAATGAAGAGTGAAATAAGAAGAGAGAAGAAGAAAAGAGAAAAGGAAGAAGGAGAAAGAGAAAAAGAAGACTGACATGATATCACTGATATTTTCATGATGTGCCTTTATGTATATGGGCTCACACTTACATCCGACATATTTTCACATAAAGGGTGCGAAGCTATATGTTATCTGACATGCTTTTAAATATGGGTTTACGTGAGGTTAAAATCAACGAAAACGGGAATTCAAATTGATCACTGTTACAAGAACGCAATTACAAATGAGAGAATGGACGTTGCAGCCAGAAGTCTTTTGTAAGTACTAAAAATAACACAACTACATAAAAACTACACAACAACTACACACAATAACTACAAGAAGTCAGTTAGCTTAGGTGTAGCTACGGTTTAGCTTTGGTTAGCTACTTTTTCCGTAGTTCAGCTGACAGGACGTTGCACAGACTGAGAGATGTGTAAACACAGGTGAAGAATATGTGTGAAAGCGATATCAAATTCCCATAGGGAAGTCGGATAGACGGATACACAACGAACAATGAAAGACGAAGGTACTCAAATAAGTAGTGGGATGGACACAGGAGTCGGAGGTGGGAGGGCATGGTGGTAAGAGGATTAAGATGAAGAGCAGATTGGTTAGATGAAGCTGTTTTGGACATTAAGGTCGTGCAGAGAAAGACTGAAAATAATGAGGCGGTTTTCCAGTGACTTCCAATTCTCTTTTTGTGAGATGTTCAAGATTTGATAGCCATGACCTGGATATCAGACGCACTACAGTGATCCAAACTGTTGCAATGTGAAGACACCAATTTATGGACATCACTGTCCAAGAATGTTGCCTAAATCTGTCGGCCAATGGTAGAGCCTATTTCGCCGATATATTTCACACCACACCGTTTGTAGATGATCGTATAAATGACACTGGGGCGCATCCCAGGAGAACCCTTCACTGATGTGGAAAGTGGTATTTGACAATGTCACCGTGGGAATCTGAAGCACACACTGTTACACAATATGTCTTAAAACATGCCACGATGCTTGATTAAGACTAGGGCAATTGACGTAATCTGCTTTTGACAGTACGTCGTTGAGATTACCAGTAGGTGGGTAGGTGGAGGGTGAGGAAAAAAAGGGGGTGTCAGGGGAAAAATTCGACGAGTTCCTGATCATGCCTACCCTCCCCCGTCTGAAAACTTTGCCCATCCCATTCGCATCTTCCTTATAGAGCCCTTATAGAGTGTCTTTATTCTCAATAATTATTTCGCACGTGCTTACATTTTCCCCACAGTGTCACTCCCTGTCACCTAATCAAGGGTCGTGGCACATATTTTAATTTCTGTGCCCTAGGATTTAAGCGTCTCCCAGGACCAAGCTTAAGTGGCTTTTCCTTGTAATAATTGTGTCTTGTTTGTGCAGACAAAGCCTTTCTAGCCACATTGGCAACTCCGGCACGTATTATTGTCTTCCTGAAAAGCTAATTCCACTTTCCCATTTTTGTTGAGTTTACTTTTCATTTTTGATTATTGACTCATGGTATATTTAGAGTGGTCTGTAGTTCAACCTTTTTTTTATTTCTTCATATATCTTATATGTAAGAATCCTTCGGTTCACGAGTGCATTATTATCGGAGACTCCCGTGAGTCGTCGCTTTGTTCCACGCTTTCCGCGCTGCGGACAGAGACTGAGCCATATGGGATAAAATCCCGGTGTAATTATGTCGACCCTGTCGACTTTTAAGCTACTTTTACATATACGTAGCTTAAAAAAGGAAGGGGGCAGGAATAGTACACTATATTCCTTCAAATATACCGCAGACACTATATTATCTCACGTTTTCTCGGATGTATGACAAGAGTATTATGATATTATCTGCATCAGCTTCACAAACATGAAGTGGCAATATTATATGACTCATTGCCACAAACAAACCTCAACATGTTACATCACACCACATTACAAATATGAAGTCACAATTTCGTATGACACATCACACACATCGTTTTTAAAAAATAAGAATTACATCCTACCCTACAACCCTACAACCCTACTGACATACATACCGGCTCTTTGGAGAAGGAGTTTCGGATGCAATTCGTAATCCCGCATACCGCGTTCAAAACACAGCTGCAGACGATTTGGCAGCAAACAGCATTGCGTTGATTTTCATACAATGGTATGAGTGCCGATCGTTCAGAAAGTAATGGCTAACTATTGAACGTAAACTCGCCAGGAAGTCACAAACAGCCAAAAAAATGCCGGGGATGACGGGAACATCTTATTAAAAGATACACAACTAACTAATTACAGAACTTCGCTTGTTAAGATGCTCTAACTGTATGTACACGGAAATTCTGACTTCTTCATGCTTGCGTCCAAAATGCAGTTAACAACCTTAGACAATGTTTACGAATGTATTTTTAAAGCATATTTTACACAATTACGGGCAGTGTAAAGCTAACGAAAAAAAAAAAAAAAAATATCTTTACATTTGCAAACATCACGAATTGTATCTGCTGTCCGGGCTATTCGTGGCGACTGTCATGACAGTTCTCTGAGATTGTGTGAAGCACAAGTGGGTAACATGCAGCTGTCAAGGGCGAGGTCACAATGTTGATGGTCGTCTCCGTGTTTAGGGAAGGAAAAGGTTTGGTTGAAATTCCGAAAGTTGGCTCATTGGTCAGTTTACTTTATGTTTTTATTTTTTTGCGCTCGCTCGCTCGCTTTGAACTCAAGCGTAGTCCTTACACACTATTTATAGTAGTGATGGACTGAATTTTGCTAGTGGATTAGCTTTTCCCTATTAAGAGTGTCCCTCGCCATCAGGCGAACTTAGTCCGACTTCGGAGGTACTTGTAATTAACGCCCCCAAGTCAAGGGCGACATGTCAACATTTTAGTCCAGCTGTCCGGTGTAGGGGTTGAACCGCTAACCTCAGCATCAGCACACCGGATGTTTAAGAACACGGGTTCTCACCAATTCGGCCATGTGGACCTGCAACTTTGTGTTTAAACATATGAATTGAGTCAAGAACCGACATCACAATACTCGGGACGTTCCCACATGTCTCAAAAGCGACTGGACAGGAGTTAAAATAGAATAGACACGGGTGAACGACACAAACCAGTAAGACATGCAGAGAAGGAGTTAACATTCCGCTGACTGGACGATGACAGTTCAGTAACACAAACACAACTCACGGGTTCACCTGACAGCTACGATAGTTAGCGGCGAGAATACAGGAAAAAGTCCTTAAGCGTTGAGACAGTGGACTAGGAACATCGATTAGAACCAACTAGATAACATCTACTGCAATCATCCAACATCTACAAGACTCGACGAGAAACAACTAGAGTCCACAATGATTAGATAACTGCGACCGCTATGCTAAGTACGACGTTTAACTACTGGCCGAGCCATCCATTCCTAGTTGAAGCCGGGCTGGTATTCACTGATACTATTATGGTGTCCAGACAACGGCGAGCTTGTTGGGCGACTTAGTTCAACGACGTACCGTAAGTTTGCCATTTAAGTTATTCCCGAACTTGACTGTTTACATTCACGAAAGGCCAACAGTGAGACTGACGTCAGTATTGATATGTGAATAGTCAACTGAATACCGGACTGTCATCCGTGTAAGACGTACTTGCAGGGACACACAGGAAGTGGGGTCCAGTCATGGTCAGCTGTGAAGTGTCGATGTGAGTTGTTGCTAAATAACAGTATCAAGCTGTTACACTGAGTTCTGGGAGTTATTTACGGAGTGTCAGGAGGTATAGTAAAGCGCCAGTATAGTTGCCATAGGTGTTACCAAGTGACAATGAGCCGAAACTACACGAGTAGTATCATAGCACAGCCTCAAGATACCACATATATCACACACACACACACAAACACGCACACACACACACACACACACACACGTGCGCACACGCAAGCACACACACACACAAAGATACCACATTCCCCCACTACACATTCAAGATACCATACCTCATAAAGCACACTCAAGATACCATATCCCACTAACACACTCAAGTTACCACATCTCCTTCCACACCCTCAAGATACCATATCCCACTAACACACTCAAGTTACCACATCTCCTTCCACACCCTCAAGATACCATATCCCACTAACACACTCAAGTTACCACATCTCCTTCCACACCCTCAAGATATCACATCTCCTACCACACACTCAAGATACCACATCACACACACACACACACACACACACACACACACACACACTCAGGTTACCACATCCCACACACACACTCAAGTTGCCACATACCACACACACTCAATAAACCACATCACAAACACAGACACACACACACACACACCAGAGTTACCCCCCCTCTCCCCCACCACACACACGTTACTACATCCCACACACACTCAAGATATCACATCACACACATGCACATACACACACACTCAAGTTACCACATAACACACACACACACACACTAAAGATACGACATAATACACTTAGACACACACATACACACACACACACAAACAAGATACCACACCACACACTCAAAAACAACCCAACACCTGCAACAAATCTCAACGGAAACATCACACCTAACTGCCCTACAACACCTCGTCACCGTGACGAGAAGAGAACAGAGGACAGCGACCTGGTCGAGACAAGATGCCTGTCACAGAACTCTCTCACCTGTCACAGCGTGGATAACATACATTCTGTAGCCTGTCTGAAACTGCGCATACAAACCTGATGGCCGGACTCCGGTTAAGATCCCGTATTTAACTTGAGCACAGGGAGACCCTACATGTACCTTACCTGTCTGTTATTCTCCGTTTTGCTGGCCTATATGTTTTTACGTAAGCTCGTTTTTGAACTCAAGCGTGGTCCATACATGTGCTATAACTTCTGGTGATAGCCACTGCTGGCAACGCCTTCTAGCCAGCTAGACTTAAATGTTGACTTCTCGTACAGAAAGCAATGGCAAGCTACTGAACGTAAAATCGCCTAGTATATCAGTAAATCAACCTGGGGTTAGGGGGGGGGGGGAGAGAGAGAGAGAGAGAGAGAGAGAGAGAGAGAGAGAGAGAGAGAGAGAGAACGAACGAACAAACTTTATTTTCGAAGGGTAACAAATTGGGAACGCAGGCCCGTCTTACATTCGGCCCTTCCAATCACTCATCTTTCGTTCATCAGTGCATAGTGCATTCACATAGGAAAAAAAAATTGTCAAATGAATGTTGTAAGCATAAACAATGCATGTTACCATGTTATGAGACAAATCCCCCACCCACCCACCCAGCTATCCATCCGCGTGTCCCCGCACACACACATACACCACCCAGCCACACACATACCCATAGGCACTTACATGACCCCATCCATCCACGCATCCCCCAACCAACACATCCCAAACACACCCCCACATACATCATCTCCCTACCCACACACACACATCTCCCATCCACCACACCCCCCCCCACCCACCCAGGCACACATGCATAAGAGAGAGAGAGAGAGAGAGAGAGAGAGAGAGAGAGAGAGAGAGAGAGAGAGAGAGAGTATGGACACATTAGACAGGAGCACTTGCTCATAACTTCCGGTGTGCTGATGCTAAGGTAGCAGGTTCAACCCCTACACCAGTCAGTTGGAATAAAATGTTGACTTCTCCTTCTTGACTTTGGGATGTAAATTAAACGTACCTCAGAAGTCGGAGTGGATTGGCCTGATGGCGAGGGACACTGGTAATAGGGAACGATAATCCACACACACACAAATCAGTCCAGTGCACTAGAACCAGACTTGTCCATGGGACATATTTTTTTCTGTCGCATCCCATCGCATCCCATGGTAATTTATGCCTGTCCCATCCCATCCCATTTCATAGGAATCCCATTATAATATTAATGTGAAATACAGTTCAAATAGAATTATGACATTTATGAAAGTTTAGGTTTAGTGCCTACCAAATAGGACTACATGTACAAAGAGACATGTAAAACGACAGAATTGATTAATTTTAATATTCAAGAGTATTTTATAAAAACAAAGTTTAAACTAAATATGACAATTCAGTGTCATTCTGACGCTGTCTTTCTGTTTCCGAGTCACTCTTCTCATTCAGCACATTATCAATTTCCTGCTGATCGAATGTTTCTAATAAATCAGTTAATCCAGGTAATCCCTGAACCATTTCTACAATTTTCATCTTACATGCAAATCTGATATACACAGAGTTTTTAACAAGAGCTGGTAACATCCGTTTTCGTAACTTACTCAACAACAATCCAGCTGCACTAAATAAGCGCTCTACTGCAACTGAGGACACTGGTATGGCCAAACCAATTTTCGTACTTGCTGTTAGCAGTGGAAACCTATGTTCATTTTTTCCAAAAAAGTTAATTGTTGTGAAGTTGATTGCCGTAATTTTTGAAACATGGTGACTTCATTCTCAAGGCATTTGTTTTTTGGGGTCATCAAACTTAAGTGCTTTGTTTGGTGGATAATCAAAAAATAAAATATATTTATATAAAAATATAAATATATAAGGAAAAAAGAAGGATAAAAAGCTTTAAAAAGGCAACAAATAAAAATAAAATTAAGGGTAGCTCTGATGTAGATCAAGTTGCTATGGTATGGCTACTGACCAATGGGAAATACAAAAGTGTGCTGTCCCGTCCCATCCCATCCTATCAGACCTTTCCAATGGGATTCCCATGGGAATAACATTCCCATGGCCGAGCCTGACTAGAATTAGCAGCATGTGTATGGACAACGTTTGAGTTCAAAACGAGCAAATACACACCAAAAATAAATAAATAAGTAAATAAATAAATAAATAAATACTGTATGGATCAGAAACATTAATGACTAAACGAAAAACCAATAAGCTGAAACCAAAAGTCTGACAAGTCGAGAGGATCGACTTCATTGCACCGGGTTTTATCTCATATGGTTCGGTCTCTTTCTGCAGGACGGCCTGCTGAAAGCGTTACACAAACCACAAACTCCGTAGCTCTAGCGACGACCCCCAGGAGTCTCCGAGAAAAAAAACTCGTGAACTGAAAGACGTAGCCCGGATTCACACCCACAACTTTCGGAGCGCGAGACAGATGGCTTGGGTACTTCGCCACGGAGACTCCCGACCAATAAGCTACAAATATTCATGTAGTTGGACCAGCAAACGTTAATACCCTCTCATTCTGTCTTGTGCCTCGCCGTGGTAGATGGACCCCCAACAGACTAACGTCGAAGTCTTTGCAGACTTAATCATGTTGAGTTTTGCGTTGAAAGATTTCTAAGGGATAGGTCGCCAGTCTCACAACAACAATCATGAGTCGCCTCTTAAACATACAGGATTGTCTTACTCTTACTCTGTTGATCTCTGTCCCACATGATAGTTAGTCCTCTTCTTCTTTAACCCTCTGCCCCCCCCCCACCCCCACAACACGTAATAGTTACTCTTCTTCTTATACATCATTATATTTCATGTTATTATCTCCTCCCCCCTTCCCCGCGATAATAATTTCTGCACCCTTTCACTCTCTAGCCATTAACCTTGAAATATCCTTCACGAACGGTGGCAAAAAATTCAAATGTCAGTTGTACGGCTGTATCACAATCTTGATTTCATGTTGTGCACGCCTATTTCTGTACACATGTCTCTTTCGAAATGTTGTTGTGCCTTGTTTTAACTCTTTCTAGCCGTGGTAGCGAACTGGCCAGCGCGTAAGCCGGCTGAATCAAGAAGGGTCCTGGGTCTTTCCTTATAGCTATGGTGAGGACGAGAAGTAAGAGCTTGGAGGCCACGGAAATTTCGCTTCTGAGATTCGTGTTGTCTACTCTAGGGCATTTGATGAGGTAGAACACAAGGACGGGAATACCACGTTAAACACTGACCGTAACCATCCAAAAATAATAAAGAACATGTGTTGGCAACAAAGGGCAGACATTAGAATTGACAAACAATTAGGATCTTTTCAGCACATTAAACAAGGCGTTAGAAAGAATTGTGATCTATCACCTAATAGAGATGAGGGGTACTCTGAAGACAGTGGTTGTTGTCTCTGGAGTGGTCACGGCTGGCAAAGATTAGTTTCATTTTATTGCCAGGGCATGCGGGTGTAGAAAGAAATGAGCAGGCTAACAGGCTTGCAGTAAGGCTTCTGTCGAGGACGGACAAGCCATGAACCAGGATGATATACTGAATCCTCTACGAGAAGTAAGTAGTTTGCGAGAACCAAGTGATGACTGTGAATCTACAACCATAGACTGCGAGAACAGCAAGTTAAAAGGGTTGTGGCCAAACAAGAACACCATGCAGGAAGCCAAAGAAGATTAATAAACCAATACAGAACTGGTGTCGTTAGCCGCTACACGCTGCGGGATTTACCGAGGAGGGGACCCGAGCACGTATAGACTGAATGGTTAGGTGTGCAATGAGGACGATCTGTCGACTGACTGACTAACTAACTTACTAACTGTTGAATTAGTACAGCGAAATTATAATGAGATCCATACAGACATGCCAGCAATCGGTTGGTCGGCATAATGTAAACAGCAACAACCTGCTTTATGTTGATGGTATGGTTTTGGTCGCTGAAAATAAAACTCATTTACAAGAACTGATAGATTTAATTGCAATAGTAAATTAAATCAAAGGACTTAGTCCGAATAACAGAAAAACTGAAATAATGGTTATTACAAGACAAATTGTATACCCAAGTACAGCATCAAAGTGAAAGAACCAATCTGAAACAAGTCAATGTATTTGAGTAATTTAATAACAGCAGAAGGAAGATGTGTTATAGAAGTTACACGCAGAATAGTCCAAACTATGGCAACATTTCACAAAATGAAGAACTTTCTCTGCAATTTGCCATTGACAGTTTAGGTGAAGAAAAGAGTTCTGAAGAGCTGCCTTGGGGCAATTCTTATGTTCGGTAAGCAATTCTGGACAACAAGAGGACGTGGGGAATTATGAGGGAGCATCAAAGAAGTGGTTTTACAGAAGAAGGATGAGTGCACAGTGGGTGGATAGAAAGAGCAATAAAGGCATCTTGCAAGAAGTTAACTCACAGAAAAGAACTGGTTACTCACGAGAAGGGGAAAGATGGAGTCTGTCATTACAACGAGAAGTTTGAGGGGAAGAGAGGAGCATTGAGAGACCAAGAGAGAAGATTCGAGACAGTTTGGCAATATGTCGTGAAGGAACGTTGATGTTAGAAATGATTTATTTATGATACAGACATTCCTCCATGCCAAGAGACAGAAGACCGTGCAGGGGCAAGATTACCAAAGCCACACGGCATGGACTATAAGAAGAAGATATTGAGAAAACATTAGACTGTCAGAGTAAATAACAACAAGTGCCTGGAATAGCTAATAAAAAAGGGAAAACATTACATTCAAATATAACTAAAAAAGACTGTTAGATTCATACAAGAGACAACATTGCAGTTATAGAATATTTCAAGCGAACGATAGAAGAAGAAGAAGATATTCAAATATGAGGTCAGCATGGCTGAATGGGTAAGAGCGCTTCCTCTTAGACTTTCGGTGTGATAATGTCGAGATAGCGGGTTAAATCTAACACTTGTCAGTGTAACAAACATGTTCAGAATTCGAAGAGGGTTCGCCCGATGACAAGG
Organism: Cepaea hortensis; assembly: GCA_963921405.1. Classification (NCBI taxonomy): domain Eukaryota; kingdom Metazoa; phylum Mollusca; class Gastropoda; order Stylommatophora; family Helicidae; genus Cepaea; species Cepaea hortensis. The sequence goes on from OY992882.1 coordinate 11,470,915, forward strand.
GACGCTGGTAACAAGGAAAGCTAATCCACACGCAAAGATTAGTCCAGTGCACTAGAAGAAGTAGCCCTTGTATGGACTACGCTTGAGTTTAAAGCCAACTACTGCAAAAATAAATCAATAGACAAGAAAATAATATATTTTCAAATAAAGGAAGAAGACAGGAAATGTTCTTTGGTCATGCAATAGAACATTTCGTGACGAATGGAAAGGTTAGCGATAGAAGATGGAGGCTAACCTGCAGAAATGATGTTGGATGACCTTGGACTATGTTCAGGAGGAATATAATCAACAGGGTTAATTCAGAACACCGGGACCGATATATGTGAACACGCTTGAACTCCTACGTCACTTGGCAGCGAACATGATGATGATAATGAGAGCTACGTTCTCCGAGGGACTTACTACATGTTGACGCCAGATACTATACCCCCGTGTGGACAAATAGATGATGAGCCAGACAGAACGGTATATTCGTGGTACTTTTCTACCCATATACATTTTCCAGAGCTGCTATCATCTGCTGCTTAAATTAGTAGCAAGACATTCCAAGGATTCAAAGTACTGGAAAATATACAGGCTGCATTGGACTGGCTTCTAAAGTGCAGCACATGATAAACAGACGGTCCAACCACGCGGAAGTCATGCTAAAATACCTCCGTCAAGGGAGCAATGGAGAAGAGAAATCAGATGGGTTGGGCTGCAGTTAGGCTGTAATAACATGGGTATATCAACATAAGCGGACAGCGGAATTCATCAGCTTTGTAAGAACACAATCACATGTAACAGACTGGTTGGGGTGAGGTTAGAAAATCTTCATCAGCACACAACAATAAAGACATTGATACTACCACATTAACATAATAATCTCATCTCATCTCATCATGTTCCTCTTGTACCTTGCGGTGTCGAGGTGAAGTATAAACAGCCTGAGAGTGCCCGCTTATGGGCTTCATGTATCGATATTCCCATGGACTCCGCTATCCTCTCCGTCCATCGTTTACGTGGTGGGCCTCTCCCTCTGCTTCCATCTAAGGAAATATACATAATAATAATAATAATAATATTAATAATAATAATAATAATAATAATAATAATATTAATAATAATAATAATAATAATAATAATAATAATAAATTTTTCCCCCGCGTTTCCATCCTGTTTCTGGATATTGCGGTCAACACCAGCATCTTTCAGCTCTATGTTGATTCCAAGGCTAGATTACGCTCATCAGCACGCCACGACTTTCTGAGCGACCGCCTCCATACTCTTGTAAGTCACTGGCGGGACTCGAACCCCTTCAAGTTCTCGTGCGCTCACGTCCACCACGAGAGTATTCGATGTTACGGAGAAAGATGCTAACCCCTCAGCCAGGGAGACCGGCAATAATAATAATAATAATAATAATAATAATAATAATAATAATAATAATAATATTAATAATAACAACAACAACTTATCATCAATGGATGAAGCATAAACAATCTTAGGTATGCTGACGATACAATGTTGCCAGCAGAAAGCGAGCAAAAGTTACAAAAACTAGTCGAACAAGTAAACAGGCTTAGATATTAACAACCCCCCCCCCCTCCCCCCCCCCCCCCCCCCCGACAAAAAAAAAACCAAACAAAACAAAAACAAAATGAAACCTATAATTAGCAGTGGAAAGGAAAGGTCATCAATGCACATCACAGCAAACGGGGAGATAATAGATCAAGTAACAAGTTTCTCCTATCTTGGACTTGTAATAACAGATGATGGCAGAAGTTAAACAGAAATCAAAAAGAGAATAAAATTGGCCAAATACGTTTTCAACATCATAAAATCAGTATTAACATCTAGAGAGATTAATGACGCATTAAAAATGAGAAGTATCAAAGAATTATCAAGCTGTTAGAAAGTTCAAAAGAGGCCCTGGAGATGTGGATATACAGAAGAATATGTCGTATTTCATAGAAACAAAAATAATCAATACAGAGGTCCTAGAAAAACTGGTAATGTGTAAACTCTCCTTTAATTTCGTTTTCTCTTGCAACTAGAAAAACAAAATGCCATTATTATTACTACTACCATTGTATTGCTTTTCTCAATATTATATTTGACCCCCTATCTGATAGACGAAGCGGTTTTCTACAGATCTGCAATCTCTTCTGTGAAAGATATGGGAAGACTCCCTAATTCCACATTCCGGTATTGGTGATGTACTCATGTTAAGGAAGTAACGATTCCATGGTAATTGGGGTGGGGTGGACACCAAGTGTGTGTTGGGAGGTAAAGGCGGCCGGCGTGAGACTGAGCACATCACCCACCTGATGGTGATCGGTCTATGAGAATATGGGCCTAGCATCATATGCCAGATACATCTTTAGGCCTCTAAAAGGGCCCTTTACTTCTTTTTGGGACATGTTCATCATCATCATCATCATCATCATCATTATCATCATCATCATCATCATCATCATCATCATCATCATCATCATCATCATCATCATCATCATCATCATCATCATCATCATCATCCAGTGCCTTGCCAGCTGACGTGGACCGTTATGCTTCTCCACAAATTGCGATCTCCTACAGCATAGATAAATGTCCATGTTGACTCCTGTCCTAGCCATGACACAAGACTGTCAAGAATCTTATCACGCTGTCTTCCTCTATCTCTCTGTCCACAAATCTTTTCGGTCGTCACATTCATGTTCTTCTTCTTGTCTTCTCATAATGCGTCCAAAAATGACGATTGCTTCTTTCTTATGTTTGTGATCAGTTGTCTTTGCGACTTAGGCTCCATCAAAATGTCTAGATTGCTCACTTTGGCTGGCCAATTAATTTTCAACAATCTTCTATGCAATCACATCTCCAGGTTTCTATGGATTTATTTTTCGCTTGTTTACTAATTGTCCAAGATTCCCAGCCGTATGTTAAAACTGGATCTATGTAACATGTAAGAACTCTTTTTCTAACTTCCAAAGGCAAGCACTCATTGCATAAAAAGTTCGTCATTTGATTAAACGTTATATTTGAAACATTACGAAATTCTAGTCGTGGAGAGACATAAGAAAAATGTGTTAATGCAACTATTGTTTCAAAGTGCGGAGACCCTTCCATAAGAAGCATATACCAGGACGCGGCATTCTAACCTGTCATGTGGGGACAGCAATCAATCTTACAATGTCCCATCCCCCCATCACATTCACGCCCAGTTTTCCAGCGTCTACCTGAGCCAGGTAAATGATTTCACAAGAGATCTACAATTCTATTCTGTAGACACATTCTGTGTGTCACTTGTACTCCTGACGTCGCGGAATGAAAACGAAAGAAAAGAGCTGTTTAGGACCAGACAAGGGGACTTGTCTTTAGAGGCAGTTGAGAAAGGAGACAAAACAGCTCCTGCTCGACTACTTCGCTCTTTAGCTGGACTTGTCTGCTTAAAGCTAGCCCCGAAGACGGTCTCTTGGTTCTTGTGCAGTAAGTTTCAACGGACCTCCTTTAAGAGCTGCAGTGTTTGCCTACAATCGGAAATTCCTGCTGAAAGACTTATAAAGACATTCTGACACTTGCTTTAAGAGTTCATATTGTGTTTCTCAGGGACGTTTCATGACAGTTATAAGACATTTTCTTTTTCGAGTCCAGCCTTAAAATAACACGCAATCGGATGGTAGGATAATAATATATTATTTTATTTCTTCGTTATATATTCTACAGCTATTTCAATTTGCCATGGACTAAAAGTTAGTTAACTCAGCCCAAACAACATTTAAATTACAGTTGTTTGCTTCAGATGTGTTCCTTTTCCAACGTTTGTTCAAAATTTACCTGATGCCGAACTATGCTTTTAGCAAAAGCAACATTTAACGTATACACAATAGATCATCAGACGTCAAGAATCAACGCTTCGCCATTCAACGTTTTGTTATGTCTAACTTTACAAAACTGTAAATAGTTAGACTTTTACGAGTAGCCAAGAAAATTACGGTGTGTAGAATTCGGCCAAAAGTGCCTGAAGACCAACTTACGACTACCCCAGAATCGGAACGTTCCAGAAAATGACTTCTCGAAACGCCTTCCGGTTGTTGATGTTGTTACCATTGGTCAGACTGTCAAGTGCCAAGGTTAGGCTGGTCAACAACGGTTATGAGGGAGTAATTATCGCTATCAATCCGAACATTCCAGAAAACAGCGCCATTCTTCGCCGCCTCGAGGTAAGATTGATTCCATTCATTTGTGTGAGTTGATTTTATGCGAGTAAACTCGAGTTTGACGGTCTTCCTTGGCCTAGTGTCAACGACTTTCTCCGTAATCCCGTATATCCACGTGAGGAACACAGCTTCACGAGATTCGGTAGCTGGTCGCGTCGCGTTGGTTACTTACGGGGTATGTGAGCCGGTTGCTCAGAAAGCAATGGCAAACTACTGAACGTAATCTTGCCTAGAACATTTACAACAGCTGGAAAATGCTGGTGTTGACTGCAAGGTCCTGTAAGGGATATGCAACTTTAAAGAAAACAAAAATAACTCGTTTACATCGCGTATATATGGGTTATTGTGTAGAAGTTCAGGTTTCTGGTGTAGCTGGTGGAGATTTATGGAGGGAAAAAGGGGTGGAAGTCACAACATCTCAACATCATCATCATCATCATCATCATCATCATCATCATCATCATCATCATCATCATCATCATCATCATCATCATCATCATCATCATCATCATAATCATCATCATCATCACCGCCGCCACCACCACCACCACCACCACCACCACCACCACCACCACCACCACCACCACCACCACCACCACCACCACCACCACCACCACCACCACCACCACCACCACCATCATCATCATCATCATCATCATCATTTACTACTACTACTACTACTACTACTACTACTACTACTACTACTACTACTACTACTACTACTACTACTACTACTACTACTACTACTACTACTACTACTTGACAGACGATAGTTTGTGCTTTAAAAAGGCATAATAACTTTTACCTATGGCGGTACTCCCGTGTGTTGCCGGGGCCCATAAGGGAAGCAAAGAATAGCAACACTGCAGCCTACCACGCATGTCGTAAGAGGCGACTAAGGAGGCTTGATGGTTCCGTCGCCCTGCTACTGAGTGAGTGCGTGGCGCGACACTGTGAGCTGTGAGTTTCGTGTGAAATGCTTTTGAATCTGCCCGAGGTTTTTTGGAACGTGACTGCATGTTCGGAGCGATGGCAGATGGCTATGTCCCAGAGTTGTCTTAGTGGAAGTGAATGTCTACAGCCAATGAAGCCCTGTATATTGGATCTTGCTAAAAATGTTTGTAGAAGATGCAGCTACTCTCACCCGCATCGATTTCCAGTGGAGAAAACTTCATTATATGCAGTGGACACAGACCTCTGACATACTTGGACTGTGGGCAGAAATAGCCTCATGCAGGGATGCCACCGGTGAAAATCCTTTCCTAGATCTTACAGATTTAGCTTTAACTGTGCTCATTTTACCTCATTCTAATGCGGACGTGGCATGTATTTTCAGTCAGGTGGGAATTATAAAATCAAAATTGCGGAATAGACTGAGCATAAAGAGTTTGACAGCTGTTTTGACTATTAGATATGGAATGAAAAGATATGGCAATGCTGTCAAAAGCTACCTATGGATATTCTACGAAAAATTGGATCACAGGAATCATATACACGTTTCTTTCAATCATCATCATCATCATTGCAAGAGCAAACACAGCAGGAAATAGCTACAGAAACTGAAGAGGAGTTGTCTGACTGGGATTTCGCAGATCTGGAATAAACTTCATTCTAATATTCAGTGATAATAATAAATTATAATGTGCTACTTTATAACATTTTGAATGAATACCGCCATTGCTTATTTTAGTAATTTCCCCAAAAAATAGTATTGCAATTTGGTGCTTTTTTGGCTCGAAAGTAGTTCTGATTGGGAATTGGCGGATCTAGAATAAACTTCATTGTAATATGAAGTGATAATAATACATTATACTGTGCTACCTTGTTACATTTGTAATAAAAACAGTTGGTGCTTTTTTTTTGGTGCTTTCCAAAAAATTTTGGTGCTTTTTAGTGCTTTTTGGGGTAGATTTTGGTGCTTTTTCATCAAATGGAGATGGCAACACTGTGCATGGGTAATACATGGTCTCTAGAATTCAACCAAGACCGTGTGCTACGGAGAGGTTATTATGCCTCTTATTTTTGGAAAGTACAACGTGTAAACTATTGTCTGTTAAGACGACAAGATGCCAGTAACATCCAGGCCTATGTAAAATATTTCCCCCCCCCCCCCCCCATAGCAGTCTTTCGAAATTTGCCTCTATCATAAGCCAGATACCCTGCCGTTGTGTAATATCAAGTGTAGTGAGTGGCACCTTGCAGTCTTGACAGACCAAAGTGTGTGAGTTGGAATGTGGCCAATATTCCATCACAATGCCTGGGCAGAGCTTCAGAGAAACATGTGGCGCCCAAACGACGTGTCCCCTCTCTCGGCCTAGTCTTGTGTATTCCAGAGGAATGGGTAACCAATACGTCTGGCACAAGGTAGGCTGCAGACGCTGGCGGCACAGCGTCAATCCTCCGAGACCTCGCCACCACGAGCCGGTGGCGAGTTATGGCCAGACCCTGACACCCAAGGGGCCCGGCTTAGAGGCGTTCAGCCAAGTCCCACAGGTGAGGGCCATCTCAAGTGTAGTAAATTATCTATATCATCATGAATCCGTGTACATTATGAACTGCCTCTTCTTCACTTCCCTGGCACTTCTACCTCTATATAAATATCTTTTACAGGCATGCTTGTCGTTTTACAAGCCAAAATATTTTAGTTGTATTAATTGTATGTGTTGCCTGGCATACTTCGCCTTATCTCGTCAAGAGAATGCTACAAGAAAATAAAAACGGTTTAACATATAATAAAGCAGCGTAATGAATCCGTCCAACGGAAGCAAACAAATGTCATTGTCATAAGTTTATATGTAGTATGTACGTCATGAGATACAGGTAAATGTGCCTGGGTATACACTGTGCAATATACTGTTTGTAACTTCATTATTCAAATTTACAACGGGAAAACATTGTTTGAATTTTATTTATGTTAACCGGTCTTTTGCAACATTTCATTCTTGTTGAATAGATCCATTTGTTTTCTTTGTTGTCCATTAAATTTGAATACACTTCAGTCATCATTCTCATCATCTTCCACTTTTGCCGCAACGTCGTGGGGAGGAATAGTTGACTTTCCAGTTGAGAGAAATAATTGACGCTGGGCGGCACTGGATAATGTCACCCGTCTGATTGTACAATGTCTTTGATGTCGTCAATGCATTTTCTTCTCGGGCGTCCTCTTGCTCTCGTAGCAGATCTTCTTCGATGTAGGGCCGGTGCTGGTAGTTGATGGTTTTACATTCTAACGAGATGGCCAAACCGTTTGATCTTCTGTCTGTCGATACATATGGCACAAGGTGTTGTCCTCACTGTCTGTCGGAAAACATCATTGCTTACTCGGTCTCAGATGGTTAAGCTGGCAGAACTTCTCAGGCATCTCATCTCACAGATGTTGATTTTGCATGTGATTTGGATAATGTCCAAGTTTGACAATGGTAATATAGGGTTGGTGTGAATATGCTATCTAGTATCCGCCGTTGTGCGGAAATGGGTATGCTTGGATGTTTCAGTAAGGGAGATAATTGATATATAAGCGCACTTGCCTTTTTTACACCTGATTCCGATGTGTCTGTCATTCTCTTCAGTAACATTATATTTAACGGTACTTACCTGATTTTCAGCTATATTGTTAAAATTATTTGCTTCGTTGTAGAAAAACGAACTAAATTCGCAATCCCACATACCGCGTTCGAAACACAGCTGCGGACTTTTTGGAAACATATAGCCTTGCGCTGGTTTTCATACAATGGAATGAGTGCTGGTTGTTCAAAAAGCAATGACACATTTTTGTTTTGTTTTGTTTTGTTCGCATATCCTTTACAGGACATCGCTGTCAGCATCAATATATTTCAGCTGATTGTTGATTTCTTGGCACGATTACGCTTAGTAGTTTGCCATTATTTTCTGAGCGACCGGCTCACATACCCTATAAGTTACCGACGCGGAGAGAACCGCTACCGATTCTCGGGCACGTCACGTTACTCACGAGAGTATAGGGGATTACGGAGAAAATCGTGTAACCCCTAGGCCAGAGAGACCGGTAATGGCACATTACTGAACGTAAAACCTGTCACGAAATCACAAACAGCTAAAAATGCTGGGGTTGACTGCGACGTACTGTAAAGGCTATGCAACTAGCTATTTAAATGCCCATGGTTCACACTGGTATCTTGCCATGGGAAATACTCACGCTGTCAGAGCCTTCTGCAAACAGCGTATACGAATGAAAGCAAGCACACACACACACACACACACACACACACACATACACACACACACACACACACACACACACACACTCATGGGTGTGCCGACGAATGTATACATAGGTGAAATTCTACGACAAAAGGCATAGCAAAGTGACAAGATTGAGGTGGACGGAAGAACTAGAGGAAGGCCCAGAAATAAATATTTGGATGGCATATCAACATGGCATAATCGCCAACAGAACACAGAACAGATTCACAACTCTGGTGATCGTGTGAGACGGTAAAACATAACAGCCCACAATTATCAGCAGGGCACATGATGATGGTGATGAAACTAAATCATCATCATCATCATCATCATCATCATCATCATAATCAAGATCATCTTCATCATCATCATCATCATCATCGGCCATACCGATAAGCTTCGAGGGTCAGGGTTCGCCATCTCAAACGATGATCAGCCTTGTTTCAGGTCTGTATTCTTGCCGCGATTATGCCTCGTGGACAGGCAACTAGGAATATATCTCATTGTCTTTCTCATGCTCCTTTCCCATGCTGTTGACCAGTTGTTACTAAGTTTGCCCATCCCCCTCACCTCATCATAACGTTGTCATCGTGCACATGCAAGTAAATAGTCACAGCATAATGAGACGGGTGCCCAGACAGAATCATATACTGTACTCGTAATGAGCAAAGTTCAAAATGACCGACAAACAAAAATGAGGAAAAGACGCTTTCGCGGGATGGGGCCACCCATTGAGAAAACACTCCAACCATCCAACATATGCCATGCTGGTAAGCGTAGGCGGTCATGTTTTACCTTCTCACTCGATCACCATAGTCGTGGATCAGCTCTGTGTTCCTGTCTCGACCACTCCACGTGGCCAAGCCATCAAGGTATTTAGTTCTCGATCTTCCCCTTGGTCTCTTCCCATCGATCATGCCAGTTGTCACCAAGTTCTAAAATTCATTTCTTCTAATAACATGCCCAAAAAATTGTGACTGTCTACGTCTAACGTACTAATCATTTTACGATCTTCATTTGTGAAGGGCGTGTTCATTGGTTTTTCTGTCTGTCCACGGTATTCTTTACATTTTCCTCAGAAACCACATTTCCACAGCCATCAGATGTCTTTCAGCTTGACTGCTCATTTTCCACGCTTCACATCCATACAAAAGTATAGGTTCTATGTAGCACTTCAACACTCTAAAAAATAAAAAACACTACAATACTATAACTAGAAACTACCTTCTCTGGAACAGACAGGGCAGAGGAAATAAAGGGTGACATGAAATGGGCGAAGAAGAAAATTAATACAGAGTAGAATAACATGGGGACGTCATTTATTGAGATGGCAAAAGAATGAATGGCTTCTTTTGAGTTGGCTGAGGGCCTAAGCTACAAATGATAGAATAGAGGACAGGAGAAATTAGACACAGTATCCACAGCGCGTCCTCGGAAGAGAGCGTCAAACAACTGTTGTCTTCATCGCGAGAACTTGTCTTTTGGTGTAAACATGAACGAATGCATTCAAAAAGAAGAAAAGGTAGAGGGTCCGATGTCTGGGACAAGCTGAATTATTTACGGATTGTCAGAACGGTTGCTCGGTAATTTTGTCTACCACTGCATAAAGGTGCTTTTCGGTTTGGTGTGCAAAACTGTTGGCTTGCTGCCAAAATGTGGAAAAAAAGTAGACGCCTTTAAATACTCCTCATATCAGCCTGGTTGTGGCCAATCATAAAGCAGCAATTATCATACATTAGGCAAATTTTCTTAAGGATCGGCAACAGATGTCCTTGACGAGACCAAGTATATATATAATACTGTTTTTAGCTTGCCTCCACCAGGACAGAAGATAAGAAAATAAAGCATTTCCTGCTTGCAGATAAGGTTGTTTTGTGAAATGTCAAGCGCAGGTAATCGAGTTTTCTGGTCACGTGTCGCATGGGATAATGTCCCTTGGTTAAATAAATTACGGGAGGTAAATTTTAATGAGGAAACTGCCGGGTTGACTGACAAATTACAACACGCGGGGATAAAAACGGCAGTGCTTGTTTACATAGAAAAGACGTATGAAAATCTAGACACATAAGACAAATAACTGGTTATTTTGTTGTTGTTTGTGTTGATGACAACATAATACATGCAATTCATATGCACACTGGTTTCCGCACATTAATGGGTTGCCCCTCTTTTATAACGGCGAACAACTAGGGTGCTATAGTGTGTTTACTTTTGTCTGCTCCAATATAAAATTCCATATCTCAGTAACCAACTGAAGGAAAATGATGAGATTTAGCATATAACCTTATCATTATGTCCACCCAACAAAAAATTTTTTGTTCTGGAGATTTTACAGCAGATTTCAAAGTTTGTTTATATGCGGTATATAATTTACGGGTCAGAGATGAAGTTCATAATTTTAAATGTATTACAGCGTAGCCAGACAATCAGCGTTCAGTGTTGAATATTTTAGTTAGTTAGTTAGTTAGTTAGTTAGTTAGTTAGTCAGAAGATCATCCTCATTGCACATCGAACCATTCAGTCCATAAGTGCTCGGATCCCCTCCTCAGCAAATCCCGCAGCGTGTAGCGGCTAATCACGCCAGTTCTGTGTTGGTTTATCAATCTTCTTTGGCTTCCTGCGTACTGTTCTTGTTTGGCCACCCCTCTTTTAATTTGCTGTTCTCGCAGTCTGGCCATCGTTGTAGATTCACAGTCATCACTTGGTTCTCGCAAAAGTCTCACATCACGTAGAGCATTCAGAATGTCAGCCTGGTCCATGGCGCGTCCGCCCCCCACAGTAGCCTCACCTGCGAGCTTATCAGCCCGCTCATTTCCTTGTCCTCCCGCATGCTCTGGCACGAAGATGAAACTAATCTTTGCCAGCCGAGACCACTCCAGAGGCAGCAACCAATCTCTTCGGATCGACCCCTCCTCTATCCTCTTGATCATGTTCATTGAGTCGCTAAGGAAACCATGTTATTGCTTTACTTACTGCCATGACTGCCATAGTCAGGCTACTTATGGTTACAGTGAAAGCACCAGAGTCCTCCTTCACAATTCTCCCTCCGGCCCGAGCTGTAAAGGCCCATGAGCTTCTCACATGTCGGACGACCAACCCATCTGTGTAGATGACCGCGTCACTGTCTAGCGAATTCTCGAAAATCAACGCTTGTACTTCAGCCTCAACAGCAGCCGGATTTTCTTGTCTGCATTTCCTATCTAGTTGGATGCAAACTGAAAAGGATGTGCAGAAATATGTTGGCACTTGCACCCACTCCTCGCCAGGTTCTAAGTCCTCAAGTGAACACACCTGTTGAAGAATGTCTTCGGCTTGACCCATCCACGACCGTCCTCTTTTTAACCTGCTGCCCTTCACCTTCATAATTTCACCATGCAGTGGATGTTGTGTGTTTGCGTTAACTCTGAGGTAGGTGCATGCTCTGCAAACTTGTATTCTCTCTTCAATGGTTGGGAAGTCAAGAAGGTAGCGCATCGCCCTGCATGCTGTATCTCTTGTACATCCAAGAATAATGCGCATAGCTTCATTCTGTATCCTTTCCATCCTTTCTATCTGCTTACGGCTGAGAGTCAGGATTGCCATTGCATACTCAAAAACAGACATGACCAGTCCCTCGTACAGAAGACATAGATGGCGCTGCTCACAGTTTGTTGCCGCCATCACCCGCATCGCTGCCAAACCCCGCTTGGCCTTTGTTGTAACCTGGCCTATGTGCTCATTATAAGCAAGGCTTCGATCAAACCGTATCCCCAGGCAATTCATTGCCTGCGTTCTTTCCACCGTCTCTGAACCCCAGCTTTACAGTTGGTGTTGGAGTGTTGACAATATGATTATTCAACGAGAACCAAGTCACTGTTGCCTTTGTTGGGTTGACCATTGCCCCAGCTTCATCACGCCAAGTACTTATGCGATTGAGTTCGGTTTGTAGTTCCACAGCAATCTGCTCTCTATCCTTACCCTGACGATACACTAAAACAACATCGGCACATGATAATGTCCTGCAAGGTCCAGTGATCTGCTCACTGGAATATTTTACGTGTTTCACGGGATTGGCCTTATGCCAAGAACCCCGCGCTTTTTAAACTGGGACTGTTCAGAGGTGTCGTCAAACTGTGGGTTATTTCATGAAACCTGATTATTATTATTATTTTTTTTAAATCTTACCACTTATCGCTAACATTGAAATGTGTGAATATTTTTCAATGGGATTGAATGCGAAATTGTATATACACTTCAAAGCATCGCTATGAAGTTGTACACACATTTTTGTCAAGAAGCTGATCGCAGGAAACTGTTTTATATTATTACAAATTCCGAAAAAAGAACAGTGCATGCATTGGGTTTGAGTAAGCGGTCATTTTGTCGATGGGTGCAAGAATCTGGAATTAAACCACCACGCAATAACCAAACGGTATGTAGAAAGGTTATTGTAGACAGCTTTGACAAAGATGTCATAAGGCGAGCTATTATAAAAATGCTTTAAAAAGTCGCTTTAAAGTCAACAGGGTCGACTTCATTGCACCAGGTTATATTCCATATGGCTCGGTCTCTTTCCGCAGCGCGGAAAGCATCGCACAAAGCACGAACTCCGCAGCTTTAGCGACGACCCACAGAAGTCTCCGAAAAATTTAACTCGTGAACCGAAGGATGCAGCCCGGAATTGAACCCACAACCTTTGGAGCCCGAGTCAAAAGGCTTGACCACTTCGCCACGGAGACTCCTAAAATTATTAAAATTTTGGATTTTATATCCAGGATTATCCAGCATTATAAAAATACTGGATGCCAAAGAAACAGTGACTGTAAGAAAACTTAGGGTTTGGTTGAGAAAGAACAATAACATAGAGCTATCCAAATAACTTTGTGGAAAATTATAAGGACATTATCTTCTCATTTAGAAAGTACGAGGGAGGTAGAAATATTCTTTGCGAGCAACCGCATTTAGGAGCCATGAGAAGCAGATACCTACGTGAAATAAGGGGAATGCGCAAAGACAATTATGGCATAGTGTATTTGGAGGAAATGTGGATTAATGCGCTCCACACAAGTGATAAGGAATGGCAATTAGTGGATGGACAGATAAAGCGATATGTGCCCAGTAGTATAGAACAGCTTTTGGTCATGGCCCATGCTGGTAACACACATAATGGCTTACAACAGAATACTGGGCCCGTGTTCGTATCAAAGCATACAGACAATAGGGATTATCATAATAAGATGAATGGTGATGTATTTAGAGATTGGCTCGAGAATACTGTGCTTCCATCCCTAGATAGACCGTCGTGTCTAATTATAGACAATGCATGATATCAATGTTGTTGCTCAAGAAGACAAAATACCTACAGCATCGAGCACAAAGGGAGGAATAAAGTTATGGCTCCGAATGGAAAACATACCATTTCCAGAAAGGTATTTCCAGCTAGAATTGTTATCCCTTGTAAAACAGACTCCAAAATAGCAAGAAATATCAAATCGACAAGTTGATAGAAGAGCATCGTCATGGGTGCTTGAGACTTCCGTCGTACCACTCTCATTTTAACCCTATAGAACTTGTGTGGGCTAAAATTAAAGGACAGATGGCAGATGACAATACCATATTCAAATTGTTTGACGTCAAGATACTAATCCAGTCCGCGCTATTAAATATTGATAAAAGTTACTGGGAAAATGGGAGGACCATGTGTTGAAAGAGGAAGAGGACTATTGGAGAAAGGATGGATTGAATTTTATGCAATAGAGAGCAGTCATCAACCTACTGGAATCGCCCGACACAGATTAAGGTCTGAGCAGATCGCAGACCTTAATCCGCGTGCACGCTTACTGGGATATTTTGCTCCAACTATTTCGACGAATTGCAGGCCCTAAACATTACGGCATCAGCACAATGTCAATGGCAACAGTTTGTATTCCACAGTGATGAATTTTCAATTCCGCAAGCCCTCAGGGTGACAAACTACTGGTATAAAAAAAAAAATGCACACTAAGCGCATTGAATACCATCAGAAGAGTAATATTGCGGTGGAAACTGACATATAGTGGCATAACAAGAAACGTGAGAGCAAACACGTTGTCAAATTAGGGGACAACACACGTGCATACGAATAAATCTATAAACTACAATGAAAAGAGGACCAAAATCTTGGTCGTTAAGAAGAAAGCCCACTACAGAGACACTGACAACTATTTTCATAGTGCAAAACAGGTAATCATGTTCCGTCTCTGAACAGTAAACAGCAGAGAAGACAATCTTTCACGAAGACTCAAAGCGGGTCTGTCACCCATGTGTACCTGTGAACAAACTACACAGACAGCTGAACAGATCCTTAAAAATGGACACATGATGACTAAATTGCGGTATCATTTCTGGTCACTCCATACGCATATAACGCACAGCTGTTTGGAAGCTTTCACGAACTCAATATAAAAAGCTAAATGCATCCTAGTAACATGAATACTTGTGTACAATTATTAATCAGCAGCTGAAGAAACAAGAAGAAAATGAAAAATAAGGTAAGAAATATATTCCTTCTACTTTCCTGTCAATTTACACATTATTTACCCTATGCCTCTGTAAATTCTCTGTCTTTACTAATATTACACATTGCACCCCACCCGGGAGTCTCCGTGGTGAAGTGGTCAAGCCGTCTGACTCGGGCTTCAAGGTTGTATGTTCGATTCCTTCATTTCACGAGTGCATTTTTTCGGAGACTCCCGAGGGTCGTCGCTGGAGCTACGGAGTTCGTGCTTTGTGCGACGCTTTCCACGCTGCAAAAAAAGACGGAGCCATATGGGATACAAACCCGGTGCAATGCAGTCGACACTGTCGACTTTTAAGCTACTTTTTTTTATTGCACCCACTCCCATACGAATCTGGCTACGCCTTGTACTTGTGTCCTTAACAGAAATAACGTGGTTTACTGTAAGACTAGTTTGTTAGCGTGAATTCACTACATTTTTCCCAAAACATCAAAGACATGTCACCGGTTTCGATGATTTAAATTGATGTTGGACCTATCAAAGACATATTCCTAATATGGGGGTAAATATAAGACGGCAGGAAACATTTCATAAAGATGCAACATACAGTTTTCAAAATAATTGATCGTGAATGACGGCATTCATTTCTGGACATACTATAGTTCATTACCCCATATGGACGGACAACAATCACCTTTGGATTAATAAATCCTGGGGAGTAAAACTGTGAGCAACTACTTTTGGCTCTCTCTCTCTCTCTCTCTCTCTCTCTCTCTCTCTCTCTCTCTCTCTCTCTCTCTCTCTCACAGATACACACACACACACACACACACCAACCTACCCACCCACCTACCCACACCCACACACACACACACACACACACACACACACACAATCAACATGATAATGACAGTAGAACAGGAACAAGTAGAGCGCAAGAGGGATAGAGGATAATGGAACAGAGGAACCTGCCAGGCATGCAATAGCAGAAGTCGTCTAATGCGCAAAGGGCCAGGACAATGTAAACCTCACCATGAACCACCACAATTATAACTAAGGCTCCTAAAGCTGGTTGAACAAGGTTGCAAGTTTCTTCTTTTTTTCCCTACAAATCCGAACGGACTGGAATCCTCATCATGAAACGGAAAAGCAAGAAGAAACAGACTCAAAGGAAAACCCCTCAGCGAAACCCCCGCTTGACGTTACAAATATAAACTCCGCCTCGTGGAAAAGTTAGGTGACACTGATACAGAGGAAAAAGAAACTGAATCCGCACCATGAACCACCACAATTATAACCGAAGCTGCTAAAGCTGGTTGAACGAGGTGGAAATATTTCCCCCTTTTCTACGCCCACCCCCCTCCCCCCGCCCCCTAACATATTGGAGATTGGATCCACACCAAGACACTACACTGGCAGCAACCAATCAGGGGGGTCAGCATGGCTGAATGAAGCACGACAAACGCGCGAAGGTTACTAACGACTTCACGGGATCGCTTCTTGGCCTTTAGGCTAACTGAGATCAAAATTTAGTATTTGCACTTGATCTTGCCAAGGCCACATGCAGAAGCGGTCATCCGAATGACACACAGGGACGTGGGGACCTGATGGGGCGGCTCTGGCCCCGGGGGGAACCTCCAGTATTTAAAAAAAAAAGCATAGCCGAATGGATCAGAACGCACTTTCTTAAACATCCGGTATGGTGATGCCAAGCTAGCAGGTTCAGAGTTTGTTCGCCTGATGGCGAGGGACACTGGTAATCCATCCATCATGTACCATGTCGATAAGCGTGGG
Source organism: Cepaea hortensis (assembly GCA_963921405.1). Classification (NCBI taxonomy): domain Eukaryota; kingdom Metazoa; phylum Mollusca; class Gastropoda; order Stylommatophora; family Helicidae; genus Cepaea; species Cepaea hortensis. The sequence goes on from OY992882.1 coordinate 11,487,602, forward strand.
CTGTCATGTTCTGCCATCTCACTCGATCACCAGAGTCGTGGATTAGCTCCGTGTTCCTGTCTCGACCATGCCACGTGGCCAAGCTATTCAGGTGTTTACCTCTCGGTCTTCCCCTTGGTCTCTTCCCTTCGATCTTGCTAATCGTCACCAAGTTCTCCAAGTCACTTCTTCTCATAATATGCATGACAAATTTTGACTGTCTACGTCTAATGACTCTAATCAGTTTACGATTATTATTTGTTTCTTGAAGGATTTGTTCATTGGTTTTTCTGTCTGTCCATGGTATTCTTTACATTTTACTCAGAAACCACATTTCCATAGCCATCAGATGTTTTTTAGCTTGACTGCTCATTGTCCACGCTTCACATCCATACACAAGTATAGGTTCTATGTAGCACTTCAACACTCTTTTTCTCGTTTCAATTGATTGATATCTTTTTATTGGTCAGTATGTTTTTCATCACACTGGTAATAAGGAAAGTAAATCCAAACGCGAAAATCAGCCCAGTGAACTAGAAGCAGTAGTACTTATGTGGACTACGCATGCGTTCAAAGCAAGTGAACGCAATAAAAGAAGAAAAAAACACACACACACAAGAAGCGAAACACGCAGCTGTTTCCACGAGCCGAAAAGAAAACGAGCCAAAATGAAACACCATAAGGGCCCCAATTATAACTAACCGAGTGATCCACAGTTAAACCGAACCTGAACACATTTTCGTCAAAAGCGAGCCAAATCCTTTCAAATTAATTTCCGAAATGTAGCTGATCTGGTCACGGGATCTGAGTTAGGAAAGTCCCTTAATTATAACTTCTTTTCTTAGGTTGAAAGGGATAGTGGTATTAGGAAAATGACGAGGTAATGTCATTATATTATTATTAATCTGAGGCTGAGGTGGGCCTCAATTATAACTTCTCTTCTGAGGTTGAACGGTGGTAGGGGTAGTGGTAATACAATATAACGAGGTAGAACTGGGTTGTGGTAGTGAGAAAACAACAACGCTATAACAAGGTTTAACAGGGTAGTGGTGGTGGGAATACAACGCTATAACGAGGCTGAACGGGATATTGGCAGTGTTGCCATTTTGACACTTTTCGCACTAAATTTTGTGCTTTTTTCAGTCATTTAGTGCCAAAAGTTTGCATTTAGCGCGGCCGCGCTAATTTGGTGCTTCACAATTTTTTGGGGTGCTTTTTAGTGCTTTTTTTGGGTGGGTAAAAATTACTTTAAAAAATCATTTTGGGGACACTAAAATGCCGAATTTGAACTGAAGCGAGGGAGTAAAACAGTCATATTTACATTACCGTGCATTATTCAATAATTCAACTCCCTTTGTTACGATTTAGTTGAAGTGAGTGACTGCAACGTACAGGCAACATGCAACGCGTTAAAAGATTGTTTAAACAAGAATGGACTTGAGTTGCAAAGACTAGTTGCACTCGCCACTGACAATATATTTGTCATGACAGGTGTAAACCATGGAGTATATACAAAATTAAAATCCGTAGTTCCTAATATGGTACTAGTTAGGTGTGTATGTCATCCCCTTCAGCTGGCACTGTCACAGGCTGCAGCTGCCTGTCTGCCCAGGAACATCGAGTCCATGATTCGAGAAACATATAACTGGTTTTCTCACTCAAGTCTTCGTCAAGCAAAGTAGAGGGACCTTTTTGCTTTATTAAGTGATGGACAACATCCGCTGAAAGTTGTTCAATTAAGCCAGACACGATGGTTGTCCATTCAGTCTGCCATTGTCAGAATATTGCAGCAGTGGGTCGAGCTCAGAACTCATTTTGATATAGCAAGACTCAACGAGCGCTTATATACAGCAGACCTTCTACATTCTATGTTTAGCGACATAAAAAAACTATGCGTATCTCTTACTTCTTAAGCATATTCTCGGAGAAGTTCAAAGTGTGAATAAGAAATTCGACGCAGATATACAGGTTCCAACAAAACTACTCAGCGATCTTGTCCAAATTACTGATTCTATCAGTTCAAAGATTGCTATTCCTGGGGAAAAAAATAACAGAAAGTGATGCTATTCAAGATTATTTAGATCCTAATCTCAATCTAGGTTATGAATTTGAGAAAGAAATAGTAGGCTACAAGTTTCCTGATGAGAAAGAAATTCGTGGAAGGTGCATCCAGTTTATAATAGAGCTGTTGACACAGCTGCTTTTACGTTTGCCCGATAACGTTCGAGTTTTGCAGTCCATGTCATTTCTTAGTGGAAGTGAATGTCTACAGCCAATGATGCCCTGTATATTGGATCTTGCTAAAGATATTTGTAGAAGATGCAGCTACTCTAACCCGCTTCGATTTCCAATGGAGAAAACTTCATCATATGCAGTAGACACAGACCTCTGACATACTTGGACTGTGGGCAGAAATAGCCTCATTCAGGGATGCCACCGGTGAAAATCCTTTCCAAGATCTTACAGATTTAGCTTTAACTGTGCTCATTTTACCTTATTCTAATGCGGACGTGGCGCGTATTTTCAGTCAGATGGGAATTATAAAATCAAAATTGCGGAATAGACTGAGCATAAAGAGTTTGACAGCTGTTTTGACTATTAGATATGGAATGAAAAAGATATGGCAAGTGCTGTCATGATTAAAAACTACCTAATGATATTCTACGAAAAATTGAATCACGGGAGGCATATACACGTTTCTTTCAATCATCATCAATCATTGCAAGTGTAAACACAGCAGGAAATAGCTACAGAAACTGAAAAGGAATTGTCTGACTGGGATTTCGCAGATCTGGAATAAACTTCATTCTAATATTCAGTGATAATAATAAATTATAATAGACTACTTTATAAAATTTTGAATGAATACCGCCAGTGCTTGTTTTAGTGATTTCCCAAAAAATATTATTGCAATTTAGTGCTTTTTTTGGTCGATCTTGGTGCTTTTTCATCAAAGGGAAATGGCAACACTGGGTAGTGGTAGTGGCAAAACAACAACGCTATAAAGAGGCTGAACGGGGTAGTGGTAGTGGGAAAACAACAACGATATAAAGAGGCTGAACGGGGTAGTGGTAGTGGGAAAACAACAAAGCTATAAAGAGGTTGAACGGGCTACGGGCTATGGAGAAAGTTAGATGCATATCCTTTACATGACGTAGTAGACTGCAGGATATTTTTTTGGTTGTATGTGACTCCTGGGCAAATTTAGGTTCATTTTGCCATTGCTTTCTGAACGACCGGCACACATACCATTGTATGGAAACCAACATAAGGCGATCTCCCGCAGCTGTGTATGAAGAAAAGGAAAGGTTATAGCGAATACCTATAACTATCGACGACAATCGTTTTCAGATTAATATTCGAAATATGGCTGATCCGGTCACAGGATTATTAATCTGATTATGGGATGGGCCCTAATTATAACTTCTATTTTGAGGTTAAACAAGGTAGCGGCTATGGAAGAAATAATTTTGAATTATGACGTCTTGAAATGCAAAGTGCAGCACAGAGATTCCCAAACTGCTATCTGAGTAAAGGTTTCTTAACGGAAATGGAACTGTACAACTCATCACCATATTACGTTAGTCAGCCTTTAGTTTGATGTTGAGATCATCTTCCTTCAGGTCAGCGCATGTCTGAACCATAATATCCTTGTAAGCCCGGGTTGATGTAGTTTCTTAAAGTTCATTCATTCCTTTACCCTGGATGTTCCTCTCCAGTATATCAATAATATAACTTCTTGTATCATAATTTAACAAATTAAAGACAGTACGCACATGCATGCACACGTACGCATGCGCGAACACATACGCGCATAACGCTGAAACAAAAATTGAGTTTCCATTAATTAGAGAGTCATACCAACAAATAGGAAAAAGTAGCACTGAAATAGCGTGCAGCATAATCCAATAAAAGGGTTTTGTTAGCCTTTAATGCAGTAAGGTGTTCGTTGGTCAGCGGACATCTTCATGGCGCATGTAGAAGAATAGAAATCCTCAGACATTAAAAATTTGGTCTTCTACCGTCGTTATGTGGACGATAAATTAATTATCACCACAGACGAGCTACAAGCAACATCACTCCAGGTCATAATGACGCATAAACACGTGTCTCTATCTATGGAACACGAACGCAACGAAGCGTTGCCGTTCCTGGATATTCTAATGAGACGTAGAGTTAACGGCACAATTCAAAGATCGGTGTACCTCAAAGAAACATGGACAGGCCAATACTTAAATTATTAGAGCTTCGCACCTGTCCAGTACAAACGGGGCTTAGTACGGACCTATTTGACCGTGTTAGGAAGATATGCACCCAGGACACACTGACAGAGGAAATTGAAACTTTAAAGAATGTCTTACAGCTGAATGGGTACTCCACAGGATTTATAAAGCGCCACTGCCAACAGCCGAAACCAAAACCCGACGAAACTACAGTCCTAAACTCAAGGTATTCATCCAGCTAACCTTTCGAGGGGATGACATAATGCAACGTCTACAGGACCGGCTCATTACAGCAGTCGGCCGAACATTCTGTGCTGCAACTCCAGTTATTAGGTACAGAACCACACCTATTCCCACACCAGAAGTAAAAGAATCTGCCCCTCTGCACGCCAAATCCAATTGCATTTACCAATTCACATGCAGGTGCCAGTATACCTGCATCGGAAGAACAGAGCGGCAGCTACACAATAGGGTGGTTAAACACATATCCAACTGGATTGACAAGATACTGCATACAGGCGATGGGAGCCTAGGAAGGCCGACACACCACAAACTTCCTGCGTCCTCGATGCACGGCACGTTTTGGAAACCGGCTATGTAATTGATAGAGACAGTGCGTTTCACGTGTTGTTTAATACACAAAATAGTTGCTTGTTAAAGTTTACAGAAGCCATCGTGATTAATCTACATAGGCAAGTTGTGCGCAACAGAAAGACATGATAGTCAGTTTAAAATTACCGTGGTAGACAACTGACATTACTGTGCGAACATGTGTATATTTCGGCTTGAAGGATTTATCTAATTATTTTACTTTATGTCGTGTGAATTCTGAAGTACGTAACTGACGAGATGCAGCGAAATATGCCAGCCTAAACCGTGCAATCTATTGTTTGTGTCTTCGTTATTCAAATTCACTAAGGGAAAACATTGTTTTAATCTTTTCATTGGTCAGTGTGTTTCCCATCTTTCAGCCACATCGATTGCTACAGAATATCATCGAATATACAAACATAATGGGGGTCGTACTTCAACAAACAAATAAACAAGTGAAAACGGTACATTGATTAGAAGGGGAAAACGACGTTGATGATCAAGATTTCTTGGGTACGTTATTGTGAAAAATAAACATGAACACATAACGATGGAGAAAGAGCAAAGGAAAGACAGAGACATAACTTCCTGGATGGTTTGACAACTCGGTATATTGGAACAGTACACAGATCTTGCCTTCTCGGGAGAAATCGTTCAAGAAGATGCTAGTTGCCTTTGCTCAGGGCTCCTATAAGACACGCCACTGTTTTGAGTACTGCTGAGTGCATTCAAAGAGTAATGGCCCAGTAACAGCGCACATGGACAGTCTAACATTTAGCAGGTCGGGGGGGGGGGGGGGGGCGGTGTTAATTTACACGTCAGCGTGGCCGAGAGGTTTAACGCGGCACCTCTTAAACTTCCTGTGTGCTGACAGCGGGGTAGTGGGGTGTCTTTACAAACTGATAAGCTGGACTTGCACGTTGACTATTTGTTGAGAAGCAAATTGGCAAAGTAAACAATTAGTTTACAGCACGTCGCAGTCAACCACCAGAATATTTGTTGGGTGGACTGTTTGTGATTTCTTCGCAAGTTGACTTTCAGTAGTTTACCATTGCATTCTGAACGACCGACACTCATCCCACTGTATGAAAACCAGCACAAAGCGGGCTGCCTTCAAATATCCCGCAGCTGTGTTGCGAAAGCGGTTAGCGAGATTGCGAATTGTCTTCGTAACCCCTTCTCTACTGCACCGGTTAATAAGAAACTACCGAATCTCACATAACCTAGCAAATTAACACGGTTGATCGCGACGTTATAAACAGCATTAGCAACTAAGCAAACTTTAATGGCTTAGACTGATACGAAATGTAACGCACGAAACAAGACGCGTTAAAACTACATATTTTAACGTCACGCAGAATCTGACTGTAAATGTAACACTTTCAAGAACTGATGATGCAGCGACTGCTTCGCAACTCTGTCGCTAAAGGCTGGCCTACCTAATGTTTCACCGAACGGACGGATAATTCACAGACAAGGACGGGTAGGGCATCTTGTAGCGTCGTATGATCGCTGCTTGTCGTTCATCTACCATGTAGCTGTCATTCCCATAGATGCAAAAGTGCCCTATCTGCACTAAAACTAATAAAAGCCGGGCACACCTAGAAGCGGCTCCTTGAGTTAGTATACCATCCCTTGTTCTTAACAGTGATTTATGGTGACCCGGAAATACTCGCACTACCCAACTGTCAAAAGGACAGATTTGTAACGCATCCAGAATTTAACCATTGGAATTATAAAAAAAATATGTTTGCATATCCTTTACAGGACATCGCTGTCAACTTCAGCATCTTTCAGCTGATTGTTGATTTCTTGGCAAGATTACGCTCAGTAGTTTGCCATTGATTTCTGAGCGGCCGGCTCACATACCCCGTAAGTTACCAACGCGATTCGAACCACTGCTGTTTCTCACCGTCGTCACGTTACTTACGAGAGTATACGAGATTGAGGAGAAAAGTCGCTAACCTCTAGGCCAGGAAGCCGGCATGGGAATTATACTCAAATATAATATATGTGGTGGGATAGGGGTGACCACTATCAAAGGAGAAGTAAGGTTCCCTCATTCCCCCCGTTGGCCTACTGGACACCCTTGGGCAAGGTGGAGTAGTACCTGTTTAACTCCCCGATCAGCGTTAAGTGAAGCCATGCATGCAGGTGGTGGATAGAATTGAAGACCAGTCGACAGATAGTTACAGGTTATGGTCTCGATTTTCACGACGGTATGCAGAGAATCTCTTTTTGGAGACAGTTGCAACGGTTATCGATCAGTACGGTCACTGCTAAGAAAGAAAGCAATGGCAAACTACCGTCTTTACAGATGCCGAGAAAATCATGTTCCTCAATTCACAGAGAAACGGTTATATGTGTATCCACAAATTTGATGATCATGTGAGATGGCTGAAACATGACCGCCCAAGCTTATCGACATGGCACATGATGATGATCAGAAAACCGATCAAGAACATCGCCTACGTGTAACGGATAGGACGTTACCATAATAATGGCTTGAGTTCGGTCGGACGAGGCTTCATTGTCAGCTCTGAAGTTCCGATACGGGAGGAAGAAGATGGTCACCTAATCCTCCGTGCATTCAGGCCTAGAAAATGTGATATCCCTAAGATGTTACATGCCTACAACAGGTTCTTGCTACGAGACTTGTAAAAAATGTAATGAAGTAAAGGATTATTGTTCCAGGGTGTGATGTGTATTTCTGAAATGTGGTTTCTGAGGAAAATGCAAAGAATATTATGGACTGACAGAAAAACCAATGAACAAGTCCTTCAAAAAACAAATGAAGATCGTAAACTGATTAGAGACATTAGATGTAGACAGTCAAAATTTTTGGGCATGTTATGAGAAGAAATGATTTGGAGAACTTGGTGACAACTGGCAAGATCGAAGGGAAGAGACCAAGGGGAAGACAGAGAAGTAAATACCTGGATGACTTGGCTACTTGGTGAGGTCGAGACAGAAACACGGAGCTGATCCACGACTCTGGTGATCGAGTGAGATGGCAAAACATGACCGCCCACGCTTATCGGCATGGTACATGATGGATGGTTGGCTGGATGGATATGTATTGGCAGGGTAGGACAGACCAGACCCTAAGCCTTGGTTAGCGACTCGTCTAGGATCGAAGCTCTGACAGATGGATAGTTATAACATTGCTTTGCTGATCCGGCAGTGTCTGCAGCTTGTCTTATTCCAGACATATTGGTGTTACATTTCCTCTGGAGTAAACTAGGCAGGCCGATAGGGGGATCATGCTGCATTGGCAACTCAAGGTCTCTGAAATTCAGCCCAAGGCGTTGTGCTGCTTAGAGAAATATGATCAGTATATTAATTAGTTGCATATCATTTACAGGACAGTCAACCTCAGCAATTGTTGGATGTTTGTAATTTCTTGCAACTTTACGTTCAGTAGTTGCCATTGCTTTCTGAACGACCGGCACTCATATCATTGTATGAACTATCAGCGCAAGGCGATCTGCTGCCAAATTGCCCGCAGTTATGTTTCGAACACGGTAACACGGGATAAAGAATTGCAACCGTAACTCCATTCAACGTGAAATTGCCTAGAAAACCGACCTGGGGTTGATAGGAACGTCCTGCAACGGATATAATACTTTTATTATTTCCTAGCTGTATCCTATACAGTTATAACTGTACCCAATGCATTCTTAGCTGTATCCTATGCAGGTTTAGCTGTACTCAATGTAGTTTTACTTGTATCCTATGCAGGTTTAGCTGTACTCAATGTAGTTTTACTTGTATCCTATGCAGGTTTAGCTGTACTCAATGTAGTTTTACTTGTATCCTATGCAGGTTTAGCTGTACCCTATGCAGTTTTAGCTGTATCCTATGCAGTTTTAGCTGTACCCTATGCAGGTTTAGATGTATCCTCTGCAGTTTTAGCTGTATCCTCTGCAGTTTTAGCTGTATCCTCTGCAGTTTTAGCTGTATACTATGCAGTTTTAGCTGTATACTATGCAGTTTTAGCTGTATCCTCTGCAGTTTTAGCTGTATACTATGCAGTTTTAGCTGTATACTATGCAGTTTTAGCTGTATCCTCTGCAGTTTTAGCTGTATACTATGCAGTTTTAGCTGTATACTATGCAGTTTTAGCTGTACCCTATGCAGTTTTAGCTGTATCCTATGCAGTATTAGCTGTATCCTCTGCAGGTTTAGATGTATCCTCTGCAGTTTTAGCTGTATCCTATGCAGTTTTAGCTGTATCCTCTGCAGGTTTAGATGTATCCTCTGCAGTTTTAGCTGTATCCTATGCAGTTTTAGCTGTATCCTATGTAGGTTTAGCTGTATCCTCTGCAGTTTTAGCTGTATCTTCTGCAGGTTTAGATTATCCTATGCAATTTCCCAGAAACCACATTTCTACTGTCATTAGATGTTTCTCATCTTGTATGCTAATTCTCCATATTTCGCATGCATACAACAGTAAAGGTTATATGTAGCACTTCAACAATCTTTTTCTCTCATTGCAATCGACAGTTTTTCATTGCTCAGTATGTTTTCAATTTCGCAGAAGACGACCTTTTCCATGGCGTTTCTTATTATAGTCTTCACAAGACATCTTACATCAAATCTTTCGACAATTCCAATATAGATGCGCTGATTCACCCTCGGAGGAGGAGGAGGGGGAGGAGGGGAGGAGGAGGGGGGGGGGAGAGGAGGAGGAGGAGGGGGGAGGAGGAGGGGGATTATAACGCATATTCTTGTAGATAACTGTAGCGAAAAGGTCCACCTATTTGAGAAATATGCAACAATTTTACTTATATAGCAATGCTATTGAAAGTTATGTCCCCTCGCTATATATACATTTTAATGTAAAAGTAAAATATTAAATAATGTTAAGTAAATAACTGTTTGTACACTAACAAACTATGACAGTTGGCAGCACCGGAATGAGAAGAAGACGTGTAGAAAATTTCATCTCAATCGGATGGACCGTTCGCGAACGCATAAACCACATACAGACAGACAGACAGACATACATTCTATTTTATATATATATATATATATATATAGATGTAGAGTTCTTTTTGTGTGTGGATAACCTATGGTAAGAGGAGAAGATGGAGATAGTCTTCAGAACCATCTAAATCATGACAATTAAAAGTGTGAGAAAAATCAAATGAAAATACCCATTGAAAAGACCGAGACGATTATGATAGACAGACAGTCAGACACCTCATGAATAAAAATGAAGAACTCGGGAACACCCCCCCCCCCCCCCCCCCCCAGCGAATTTAAATGTCTAGGGGTCAATTTTCACTTCAGACGGGGATTGGAGTAAGAAATCAACATGCGTTTTGCAATGGCAGATCAGGTACTGGGACAACTAATGACAATTCTACCGTATAGGAAGATACCTGTAATTAAAATGTTAGTTTCATATCCATTACAGAACGTTGCAGTCAACACCAGTGTGTGTGTGTGTGTGTGTGTGTGTGTTTGTTTGTGTGTGTGTGTGTGTGTGTGTGTGTGTGATATCTCTTAACAAGATTACGTTCATTAGTTTCATACCTATAATTCATCATAATCAAGTGCCATGCCGAGTGGCGTAGGCGTTCATGACTCTCCACAGATCTCGGTCTTTGGTTTTCTGGATCAACTCTGCCGTTGATATTCCTCCATGCCACCGTCGCAATCCATCCAGCATCGTTTCTCGTGGTCTGCCTCTGCCTCTCTTCCCCTCGATCTTTCCAGTTGTCACAATGTTCTCCAACAACTGTCTTCTCATCACATGACCAAAAGAGCTGTTTGTCTCTTTCTTATTGTTGTAAAGTATATAGTGTACTAGTTTCATTAGCCTCTTTCAGGCATTCGTTGTTAGTTACTTTGGCAGTCCAAGGAATTCGCAACATTCATCTAAGGAATCACATCTCTGTTGCTTCCAATCTCTTCTTAATTTGTTCATTTACATTCCAAGATTCACAGCCATACAGCAAAAACATGTTCTATATAGCACTTCAGCACTCTCTTTCTTACATTCTATGATAGTGGTTTATTGCATCAGATATTCTTCATTTTCTGAAATGCAGCCTTTGCTTGTCCTATTCTGCTCTTAATCTCTGTTGTGCATCTTCCATCTGATGTTATAAATGTCCCTAGATATTGAAAACTATCCACTTGGTGAAGAATTTTCCCTTCTATCTGTATTTCACATTTGGGTGTCACCTATTTCTTTGATATCACCATTGTTACAATCTTCTTGATATTCAAGGAGAGTCCTTTCTTTGCACTCTCTGTTACTACAATGTCCAACA
>OY992882.1:11503678-11588678 GCA_963921405.1 Cepaea hortensis
ATGCAGTTCACGCCACAAACAACCGCGGACAGATAGTAAAAGCGTTCCCTGCGCATAATGCCGTCGCCAGAATGCCAACACAAAAATCCTTGTACGAAAAATACAGCTCATCCTTAATAGAAGCGGCAATCATTTTCCCATCTGGATGTTTTTCTAGATGTTCACCTACACAGTCTAGATATTTCTAGTTGTTGTTTTTTTTTTTTTCGTTTCTAAATGTTTTTTTTTAGCCAACTACGCCATTTATTTTCTGAACATGCAGTTCACGCCACAAACAACCTCGGACAGATGTAAAAACATTTCACTATACATAATCCCGTCGCCAGAATGCCAAAAAATATATATATATATATATATATATCCTCCACGAAAATACAGTTCATCGTCGATGGATGCGACAGTCACATGAAGACCAGCAGCCACATATTTCTGCATGAGGCAAAAGTCAGTCAATTCTGCGACACAACCAGCCACCATTGCTCCGAATATGCAGTTCACGCTCCAAACAACCTCTGGCAGATGTAAAAGCATTTCACACGAAATTCACAGCTCACCGTGTCGCACGACGCACTCAACTCAGTAGCAGAGCGACGGAACCATACACTTCCAATCCAACATGAGGAAACTGCGAATGCAAACGGTAGCCACGAGCATAAACACTCCAGAAGCCTTAACCGTTTCAATGCCTATTCTCCATGTTCGCGACCGGAAGTTCCGATACAGGCTGTATTTTTAATGACTGTGCAGTGTTTGAAAATATTGCCGATCCAAGTTTTGTATTTACCTATTATGTAGCATGAACTTTACAGAGGGTGAACATAAAACTTGGACCGGGCAATATTTTGAAACACTGCACAGCCATTACAACTACACCATATATAACATCTCTGATTCTAAAACAAACGTCCTGGTTTCTCAGTTACAAGATCTGGCAACCCGGAGTTATTCCTTATCTCCTTATAGCTTGGAGTTTATGTTAATTCGGTGGGCCAGTATAGTTTTCTCAGCTGGCCGTACGAAGGACTTCAAAGCTGAACATGTTCATCAGTTTCTTTGCTTAATCAACACTTCCATAGTGGGTTGGGTGGGCAAAGAGACCTAGCTGTCGTATGAGTTAAGTAGATATATCCCTTCCTGCTCTGAGGTGAAGAATAATGGTATGTCGCTGCTGGCCAAGAGGTGTTTCTCTGATAATGAGCGTGGCAGGACAAGGGTTCAGTGCCAGCTCTCGTCGTTCGCTACGGAAGGGAAGGACAAACCATCTATTCCTCCGTGCATTCAAGCCTACAATAATATGAAAGTACTAACAAGTTACATACCCACACCAGATCCCCGCTACCGGACTTTAAAACAAAATAGTAAGATAGCGTGTCCAGGAGTAACATGTGCAATAATAATGTTTATAACAATAGTCCATGGTAGGTTAGCATACATCAGTATAATATATGGTAGTTTACATAGATGATTGCAACATATGGGTATATTATGCTAGACTTATATTTTTACAGATCTACTGGCTCTGTCGGTCTCCCTGACCTGAGGGTTAACGTCTTTCTCCGTAATCCCGTATATTCTCGTGAGTAACGTAATCTGTGCGAGAGTCAGTAGCGGTTCTCGCCGCGTTGGTGACTTACGGGGTATGTGAGCCGGTGGCTCAGAAAGCAATGGCAAACTACTGAGGGTAATCTTGCCTAGTACATAAACAGCAGCTGAAAAATGCTGATGTTGACTTCAACGTCCTGTAAGGGATATTTAAGTGAGAAAAAAAAACTGGCTCTGTGGCAAAGAAGTTAGGGACGCAATTCGTAATCCCCCATACCGCGTTCGGAACACAGCCACGGGCGATTTGACAGCAGACCACCTTGCGTTGATTTTCATATAATGGTATGAGTGTCGGCAGTTCAGAAAGCACTGGCAAACTACTGAATGTAAACTTGCCAAGAAGTCACAAACAGCCAAAAATTTCCGGGGTTGACTGCTAGGTCCTGTAAAGGGTGTGCAGCTAACTTAATTAGCTGGCACTCTGTGGGCGATGTGATGAGTAGCACACCGCCCGCCTTTATTTCCCAAGTCATTTCCTGGTAGCAATTTTAGCCTGGGTCAACCCAGTTGCCTCGGTCAACAGTAAATATTCGAATCGACCCCGGTGTGGATCCAGCCTTTGACCACCCACTAACAGGCAAGCGCCTAGACCAGTGGTTCTCAACCTTTTTTGGCCCATGCATCCCTTCACCATATGTTCAGAATGTCATTCCCCCCTTTCGATTTTCCTCCCTATAAATCCCCCCTCCCCCCGCCCCACACAGTGTACGTAAAAATGGAAGCTAAATTTAATAACACATACTAGAACAAGTCTAGACGTCTACATAAAACGTGGTTTGCGGGTCTGCTTATGATATTTAACGAATTTCAGAAGGGCGAGAAGTACAGAACTGTAAAGAGGGAAAAACAATATCAAGTAATCGGTTCTTGTATTAACGCAATCTTGAAATAATCTTAACCCCCCCCCCCCCCCCCCCCGGAAACACTAAAAGTCCCCCCTTGTGAGTGTTGGGGGGGGGGGGGCGTGGGGATTCCCCACCGGTTGAAAACCACTGATCTAGATGCAACCCTATAGCCGCTCCCTGTAAAACGGTACTAATTTTCTTCTCGGAAGGAAAGGAGTGAGGAAGAATACTGATCACCCCATCTCATGCCGTGGTCTAGTTTATTATTGGTAGAGGATTACCTTGAAGTAGACAATTGCTCCTGTCTCCGCACCCTGCACACATTCCGAAAGGTTGATGAAAGAAATAAAAAAGAAACAAATGAAATATTTCGGCCAAGTTAAAAGACATACCACTCTTATAAAAATCATCTTGGAGGGCAAGGTTGAAGGCCATCGAGCGCGAGGTAGATAACGATACAAGTGGAAAGATTGCATCAAAAGAAGGAAGAACATCAATCTAACAGAATGTATAGCCAAATCGAAAGACAGACAGTGTTGGACATCCATTGCAGCCAACCTTAATTCTGGAGATGGCACCAGATTGACTGATTGAATGATACTAGAATAACACATTGCGATAAATATTCTTATTTTGTGTGTAGATTTTTCCAGTTTGGAAATTTAACGTGGACAAAGATCATGCTGAATAATGTCTTTTTCATTTCCAACTGTCTGGGGGTTTTATCAAAATGCGCAGGTTTCGCAGGAGGCATTCTAATTTTTCGCCAATATCCGAAGAGTCTGGTGTCTGCAGCTTAGGGACAGTAAACGGAGTCTGACAATCCCGCTTACTAGGTTTTAAATTATGGGCAGACGATTTGCAAACAGAACGCTTTGCTTTGATGTTTATCGTGGTATGAATGTCGCTCGCTCACAAAGCAAACTTCTGAATGGAAAATTGTCTAGAAAATCACAAACTGCCAATAAAAAGCTGGGGTTGATTGCGAGGCAAAGTAAAGCAAACAAGAATAACTTTTTTTTATGCGTAAAGACGAGGATTCCTAACCACTTCTTCATAGACAGGGAGACAGTGTAAGAAAATTAAGTTTATTTATTTATACGGTGTAAGACGATTAAGTTTCTTGAATATGCGGTGTAAGACAATTAAGTGTCTTCGTGGCTTAGAGGTTATGACCTTTCTCAGTAATCTCGTATACTCTCAGTGACGTGATGACGGTGAGAATCAGCAGTGGTTCGAATCGCATCGGTAACTTACGGGGTATGTAAGCCGGCCACTCAGAAAGCAATGGCAAACTACTGAGCATAATCTTGCCAAGAAATAACCATACAGCTGAAAGATGCTGGTGTTGACAGCGATGTCCTGTAAAGGATATGCAAAAAAAAAAAAAAAAAAAAAAAAAGACAATTAACTTTCGGCATTGATACAGTGTAAGACAATTAATTTTCTTGATTTATACAGTGTGAGACAATTACATTTCTTCATGTATACAGTGTAAGACAATTAAGTTTCTTGATTTATACAGTGTTAGACAATTAAGTTCCTTGATTTATACAGTGTAAGACAATTAAGTTTCTTGATTTATACAGTGTAAGACAATTAAGTTTCTTGATTTATACAGTGTTAGACAATTAAGTTTCTTTATTTATACAGTGAAAGACAATTAAGTTTCTTTATTTATACATTGTAAGACAATTAAGTTTCTTGATTTATACTGTGCAAGACAATTAAGTTTCGTCATTTATACGGTGTAAGACCATTCAGTTTCTTGATTTATACAGTATAAGACAATTAAGTTTCTTAATTTATACAGTGTAAAATATACAGAAACTACTGAGCGTAATCTTGCCAAGAAATCAACAATCAGCTGAAAGATGCTGATGTTGACAGCGATGTCCTGTAAATGATATGCGAACCGAATAAAAAAGATATACAATGTAAGACAAATAAGTTTCTTGATTTATACAGTGTAAGACAATTAAGTTTATTTATTTATACAATGCAAGACAGTTAAGTTTCGTCATTTATACAATGAAAGACAATTAAATTTCTTGATTTATACAGTATAAGACAATAAACATTCTTTATATAATAACTAATTAATTGCCATGGGATGATTATTCCCATGGACTTATATATCGCCGAAATGTTGTCATTGCGTTATAATACAACATGTCTCTTACCATTCTAACAACAATTATTTAAGTTATAACTGTGACACACCCTTACTTCCCATTTTCCGTCATCCATTATTTTGTTTGGTTCAGACTTACTTCTTGTTAAGCACTGAACCACGCCAGGGCCCGTGGAGCTAAAACCTTTGAACCACCCCCGTCTTCCTCGTGGCCTAGTATATGCGAATACCTGGCATCTCACACCCCTACTGCTGCATCTGTCACGGGAATTTTGGCACAGTCATCATAGGTTAACTAAGACACAAACACGAGTAACAAACTCTGCAAGTGTTAACAAAGCGTGCAAGTGTTAACACATTTGGCATGAATGTTATGGTGCTCAGTGTGGTGAATGATGGTGACAGAGATGGAACTACACACGCTACAGTTATGACAAACAATCAGTGGCATTTACTGCAGTAGCTGCAGTAATACAAGCCAGAGTCTTACATGACAATGGCTCTTACGTGACAACATGGTGGACATTCCACGCAGAGCCAGGCGCATAAATTACATGGCAGATGAATAAACATTACTCATGAAAGCTTGGGCGTTATGTTGCTGTCAAGTATGGTCGCTTGTAAAATCTAGGGGAAGGGAGGTGAGGTGGATTAAACACCAGCTGACATAGAATATAATTAGTTTTGGACGTTGTGCTGAAATAGACTTTTAAATGTTTTTGCATTCAACGTAGATTT
The DNA here is from genome assembly GCA_963921405.1 of Cepaea hortensis. Classification (NCBI taxonomy): domain Eukaryota; kingdom Metazoa; phylum Mollusca; class Gastropoda; order Stylommatophora; family Helicidae; genus Cepaea; species Cepaea hortensis. The sequence continues at coordinate 11,508,998 of OY992882.1, forward strand.
GGCACATAATGTGTTTGTTAATGTTTAGAGACAAAATAGATCTTACCAGCCATCTTAGAACTCATGGCTCCAAACTTTCAACCCCACTGGGTGAAATCAATGGTCATCATCATCCGTGATGGACAAACGCCGCGACCATTGTAACACATAACGTTCCTTTCTCACGCCATTGTATTGGAGATGGTGTAACAGCGCCACTAGAATACGGGTCGAAACTAATTTGATGTGTGAAAGAGACTCTAAGGTGATCTTGCTTGATTGGTTGGATGGTTGGTCTATTCTTTGGTTGGTTGATTTGTTAGTTGGCTGTTTGAGTGATTGATTGCTCTCTTGGTTGATGGATCGGTTGATCTGTTAGGTCGCTGCTTGATTGGTTGTCTGTTGGTTGGTTGATTAGTTCGTTGGTTGATTGGTTTATCTACTGGATAGTTGACTGATTAATTATGCGACTGGTTGATTGATTAATCTGTTGGTTATTTGATTGATTGGATGAATTGGTGATTGGTTGACTTGACTAACTGGCAACTTGCCGTATTGACATACTATACCTCTCAATAACATAAAGCCTGGGCTGAATTTAGAGATCACGTGTTGCCCATTCAGCATGATCCTTCTCTCAGCCTATCTAGTTACTCCAGAGGAAAGGTAACACTAATACGCCTGGAACAAGACAAGCTGCAGAAACTGCCGGGTCAGCTAAGTAATGTTCTAACTGTTCGCCTTTCGGAGCTTCCATCCTAGACCAGTTGCCGACCAAGGCTTAGCGCCTGGTCTACTCCGCCATGATATTCAGTTTTAAGGTTGCATTTCTACGCACTAGGGTAAGGCTTGCACCCTCCCCATTGCACCCCTCCACCTGAAGCCGTTGGCACAATGTGGGAAGTCTGGTTTGGTGAGCCCCGCCTAACATACGGCGCCAACCAACCAACCAGCCCAGACTAGTGTCTGACTCTGTCTAGTATATAGGTCGTGGAGACGAAGGTATGTCTTGACCAGTGTGACGTCAGATCTCGACCCACCAGTCTATGAATCCTTAAAGGTGAATGTACTCTCTTAGATCTATGCATGTGAAACACCGAGTTTATCCCATACCCCCAGTCCGAAGAAATCAGTAATGAGCAAAAGATGAGCTCTTCAATGCTATTACGCAATTTTCTATGCAGTTATTTCATGAACATTCACTACAAGGTCTTCGAATCTGCTAACAGTAATTCTTGCCAGGACTATCGTTTTTAAAGTCCAAGCTCAGTGAGGATTCGCAGCTTCATAGCTTAGATTGGACGAAGTCTTCAACGCTAGTAAACGGTTTTCTATGGCGTTGTTTCATGTTCACTACACACTCTTCTAATCTGCTAACAGTAATCCATGCTAAGACTTTCGTTTTAAAAGCCTGCGTTTTATGTGTGCTTGCAACTTCATCGGTTGCCGTTATTAAGTACTCTTTCAGAAATTCCACATCAGAATGCGAATTCAGGACGTTTGGATGACAACTCATGCTCATCAGCATCAATATCACTTAAAAGGTATTTTGCAGGAACTCCCTCTCATCATACTCCATCGGATAGGCTCTTGATCTCCCGCCAGTGCCTGTGCCTCATGCATTGTCATGCCCATTGTGTCTTTATTGTCCTGTATCCATCTTCGTAATTCACCCCTGCCTCTTCTTTCATATCTCCCGTATCCATCTTCGTAAGTCACCCCTGCCTCTTCTTTTATATCACCCATCAAGTGTCTATCGCTCTATAAAATACGTTGCTAGTACAATGTACCTTAACCTTAACCGCGGTTGTTTGTAGCGTGAACTACATCTTCGGAATTATGGCGGCAGGCCTGTCGCGGAACTGACTGGATTTCCTTATGCTGTAATGTGCGACTACTGGTTTTCTAGTGTCTGCCGCTTCCATCGACGATGAACTGTATTTTTCGTGTGTTGGCATTCTGGCGGCGGCATTATGCACAGTGTACCTGTGCGGGTTGCTGGTTTGTCGAGACTCCTGTCTGTTCCACTTTTCACAAGGGACAGTGATGTGCGACTTGTGTGATATTGGCTGGCACAGGAGCTTAGCATAGTGGGAACGACCCGTTGCCGTGAAGTTGGAACAGCGACTAACGATATGACTAATTAACAGTCTTTATGGCGAAATACCGCATACCACGTTCGAAACACAGCGGCAGGCGATTTAGCAGCATATCCCTTTGCATTGGTTTTCACACAATGATATGAATTCCGGTGGTTTAGAAAGCAATGACAAACTACTGAATTTAAACTTGAAAAAAAATCACAAACAATCCAAAACTGCTGGGGTTGACTGTGACGTCCTGTAAAAGATATACAACTAACTGTAACTATGTACCTGGCCTATAGGTCCGGCAGTCATGTGCTCGAATCCCCATTTAAGCTGCTCCCAGGTCCGGCTCCCAGGCCCAGCTCCCAGGCCCGGTTCCCATGCCCAGCTCCCATGCCCAGCTCCCAGGCCCAGCTCCCAGGCTCATCTTTCAGGCCCGGCTCCCATGCCCGGCTCCCAGGCCCTGCTCTCAGGTTGACACAGCCTACAATGAGTACCATGAAACTTCAGGGGAAGTAAAATCAGCCGGTGTGATATTATCACAACACCCATCGCGCTCCTCTATACAAATATGAAGTTAGAACCATGTATCTAGTAAACCTAGATGTAAAAGAATCCTTTAACTTTGAGTTACTGTATCACATAGCCATGGGCGTCCCCAGGAGTGAGACACTAGTCCTGTAGTCTTGTTTTTCCCTTTTCTTTAGTGGCTTGACACAAGCTTGCACTAGATACATGCGCTAATTCTTAAGTAAGAGAGGACGCCGGGAGCTGGTAATATGTTACGTGTTACGGGGAACATAAACGTGACATATGGGGCTAGCAATTACGAGACAAGGCTATAAATACGTCATATATAGAACAGTAGCCCGCCCATGCATGATTGTGGCATGGTTGGTATTCGTGGAGGGTAGAGAAACGCCTTTGTACCTAGAGGCGGAGACAGTAAACATAGAGGGCAGAGTTCTGTCTCCTAACAGGGGCGTAGAAATTGCACATGGTGGGTAGAGTTGTCTTATAACGGGGGTATAGACACTACACATGGTGGGTAGAGTTGTGTCTAGTAACGGGGGTATAGACACTACACATGGTGGGTAGAGTTGTGTCTAGTAACGGGGGTATAGACACTACACATGGTGGGTAGAGTTGTGTCTAGTAACGGGGGTATAGACACTACACATTGTGGGTAGAGTTGTGTCTAGTAACGGGAGTATAGACACTACACATGGTGGGTAGAGTTGTGTCTAGTAACGGGAGTATAAACACTACACATGGTGGGTAGAGTTGTGTCTACTAACGGGAGTATAAACACTACACATGGTGGATAGAGTTGTGTCTAGTAACGGGAGTATAAACACTACACATGGTGGGTAGAGTTGTGTCTAGTAACGGGGGTATAGACACTACACATGGTGGGTAGAGTTGTGTCTAGTAACGGGGGTATAGACACTACACATGGTGGGTAGAGTTGTGTCTAGTAACGGGGGTATAGACACTACACATGGTGGGTAGAGTTGTGTCTAGTAACGGGGGTATAGACACTACACATGGTGGGTAGAGTTGTGTCTAGTAACGGGAGTATAAACACTACACGTGGTGGGCAGAGTTGTGTCTAGTAACGGGGGTATAGACACTACACATGGTGGGTAGAGTTGTGTCTAGTAACGGGGGTATAGACACTACACGTGGTGGGTAGAGTTGTGTCTAGCAACGGGGGTATAGACACTACACGTGGTGGGTAGAGTTGTGTCTAGTAACGGGAGTATAAACAATACACATGGTGGGTAGAGTTGTGTCTAGTAACAGGAGTATAAACAATACACATGGTGGGTAGAGTTGTGTCTAGTAACGGGAGTATAAACACTACACATGGTGGGTAGAGTTGTGTCTGGTAACGGGAGTAGAGACACTACACATGGTGGGTAGAGTTGTGCCTGGTAACGGGGGTATAGACACTACACATGGTGGGTAGAGTTGTGCCTGGTAACGGGGGTATAGACACTAGACATGGTGGGTAGAGTTGTGTCTAGTAACGGAAGTATAAACACTACACATGGTGGGTAGAGTTGTGTCTAGTAACGGGGGTATAGACACTACACATGGTGGGTAGAAATGTGTCTAGTAACGGGGGTATAGACACTACACATGGTGGGTAGAGTTGTGTCTAGTAACGGGGGTATAGACACTACACATGGTGGGTAGAGTTGTGTCTAGTAACGGGGGTATAGACACTACACATGGTGGGTAGAGTTGTGTCTAGTAACGGGGGTATAGACACTAGACATGGTGGGTAGAGTTGTGTCTAGTAACGGAAGTATAAACACTACACATGGTGGGTAGAGTTGTGTCTAGTAACGGAGGTATAGACACTACACATGGTGGGTAGAGTTGTGTCTAGTAACGGGGGTATAGACACTAGACATGGTGGGTAGAGTTGTGTCTAGTAACGGGGGTATAGACACTACACATGGTGGGTAGAGTTGTGCCTGGTAACGGGGGTATAGACACTAGACATGGTGGGTAGAGTTGTGTCTAGTAACGGAAGTATAAACACTACACATGGTGGGTAGAGTTGTGCCTGGTAACGGGGGTATAGACACTAGATATGGTGGGTAGAGCTGTGTGTAGTAACGGGAATATAGAAGGTATTCTGTTGGTCGTCGCTACAGCTACGGAGTTCGTGCTTTTGTGCGATGCTTTCGACAGTCCGCCCTACGGAAAGGTGACCGAGCCATGTGGAATAAAACCCTGTGAAATGAAGTCGACCCCTAGCCATTTAAACCCTGTTTATAAATACCAGTTTTCCTTGGCATATTCTGATTTTGCTGATCTGTTTCTAGTTAGTCAACAGATCTTTCTCATTGCACATCAAAATTAGTCCAACAGTTCCCAGACCCCACCCTCAGTATCTCCTTTAGTGTATAGAGACTGATGACCCAAGTTCTGTGCTGGTTGACTATTCCTCTTTGTCTCCCCACAAGGCTCTCTAGTCTAGCTTGACCCCGTTTTTCTTGATGTTCTCGCAGTCTGGTCACAGTTGCAGACTGACATCCATCTTTGGAGTTATTTACTCGTCCTGCCTCCCTGAGGAAGTTCAGGAGGTCAAAAATAGTTTTCCTTCGGGTTCAGAAATGGCGGCGATATGTGTGTACGTTTTATTACTGCCACTACTTCTTACACGGGAATAATGTTTCTGTGTTTTAAATATTGTAAACATATCAAGAAGAGAGAGAATAAGACACGATGAAATCAGGACTAAATTAGAGATAATAGCAGGGCTAGATTTCATTAGAAAACAGCAAGTGAAATGGTTTGGCCACAGACTAGGATATTAACTGACAGTATACCACAAAAAGTAGCCTTTAGCAAGATGAAAAACATACGGACCAATAAAAAGATGTCAATTGAAACGAGAAAAAGAGTGTTGAGATGCTACATAGAGCCTGTACTTTTATATGGATGTGAAGCTTGGACAATGAGCAGTCAAGCTGAAAAACATCTGATGGCTGTAGAAACGTGGTTTCTGAGGAAAATGCAAAGAATACCATGGACAGCCAGAAAGACCAATGAACAAGTCCTTCAAGAAACAAACGAAGATCGTAAACTGATTAGAGATATTAGACGTAGACAGTCAAAATTTTTTGGGCATGTTATGAGAAGAAATGAATTGGAGAACTTGGTGACAACTGGTAAGATCGAAGGGAACAGACCAAGAGGAAGACCTAGAAGCAAATACCTGGATGGCTTCGCCTCGTGGCATGGTCGAGACAGAAACACTGAGCTGATCCACGACTCTGGTGATCGAGTGAGATGGCAAAACATGACCGCCCACGCTTACCGGCATGGCACATAATGGATGGATGGATACCACAACACACAGTGATGTACAGACCAGATGGAATGAGAAGAAGAGGCCGACCATGTAAACTACGGACAGAAGGAATAGCAGAGTCTATGGGAATCACGATATATAAAGCACATAAACGGGCACTCTCCCGCTGTTCATGCTTCACCTCGACACCGCAAGATACAAGAGGAACAAGATGATGAGGTGAATATAGTAAAGAAATGACACACAGCTAAATCGTCTTCAGTATCTAGGCCGTACTGCAGCAGCTAACATAAATATGTGACACAGAGACAAAGAAAGGAAGTCTTATTCAAAGATTCTTTTACAAGAATGAGCTGAGTGAACTAAAAACGATTGTTAGATTCATACAAGAGACAACATTGTAGTTATAGACATAATTCAGGCGAACGAAAGAAGAAGAAGAAGAATGAGCAACGCGAAGAAAAATAGAAATAGCCCAAATATTAAAATCTTCAAAACAATGTATTCCTTCATTGAATTTAAACACAGCAGCCACACACATTATGGTGCACGATTTATTGCCTGGCATATTTCGCTGCATTTCTGTAGTATGCACCTAAGTAGATGCAGCGAAATATAGCAGGCAATAAATCGGGCAACATATTGTGTGTGGCTTCTGTGTTATATTAAAATCTTCTTACTGAAAAGATCGTGCATGGTCAGTTATTCTGTATGGACAGGCTCGCTGGACAATGTGTAGTGAAACTGTAGGAAGTTGAGATGCGGCCTTTGAGAAAAATGTTGAGAATATTGTGGACACAGGAGAAGAAGAAAATGCTGAGTTATTGACAACTGAAAGCATTACAATAACACTCATGACAACCTTAGTTAGTCAGTTTCATATTCTTGACAGGACGCCGCAGTCAACCCCAGCATTATTTGACTGTTTGTAATTTTTTGACAAGTTTACGTTCAGTAGTTTACCATTGCTTTCTGAACGAACTTCACCCAGACCATTGTATGAAACGAAAACAGCTGCTACCAAATCGGCCGCAGTTGTGTTTCGAATGCTGTATGTGGTATTAAATTTTGCACCCGAAACTCGTTCGCCACGGAGTCTGGACAAGATAAACGAAATTGAAGGCGCGTGTAAATAGATGAGGTGGAATAGGAAAAATAACCTTGTGTGGGAACAAATTCGGCGAGCGAAGCAAAAGAAGACAGAGACAGATGTCCGTGGGAAACATCAACAGCTGGGCAGAAAATAATAATATAAGTACCTTCATCATTACCATCATCATCATTATTATCATTTCCATAATTATCATTTTGATAATTATCCCTATTATCATCATTATCATCATCTTTATTATCATTATCATCTTCATCACATTCATCATCATCATCATCATCATCATCATCATCATCATCATCATCATCATCATCATCATCATCATCATCATCATCATCATCATCATCATCATCATCGTCGTCGTCGTCGTCGTCGTCATCATCATCATCATCATCATCATCATCATCATTATCATCTCCATAAATACCATCTTCATAATTATCCCCATTATCCTAATTATCATCATTATCATCATCTTTATTATCATTATCATCTTCATCATGTTCATCATCATCGCCATTATCATCCTTATCATTATCATTAGTATCTGGTTCAACTCCTACACCGGTCAGTTGGACTTAAAAGTTGACTTCTCATCCTTCACTTGGGAACGTAAATTACAAGTACCTCAGAAATCGGAGTGGATTCGCCTGATGGCGAGGGACACGTGTAGTTGAGAAAGCTAATCCACATGCAAAAATCAGTCCAATGCACTAGAAGTAGTAGCACGTGTATAGACTACGTTTGATTTCAAATCGAGCGATCACATAAAAATAATCAATCAATCAATCAATCAATCATGTGCCATGCCGGAAAGCGTGGGCGGCAATGACTCGCCATTTCACTCCATCACCAAAGTCGTGGATCATAAAAATGAACAAATAAATAATCGAACCATTTAGTCCACAACAGCTCAGATCCCCTACTCAGTGTGTCTATCATCATGTGGAAGATGACGTCACCAGAACCATGTTGGTTGGCTATTCATATTCCAGGAATCATGCCTTCCTTTTTCGGTCAATCCAAAGCACTGCGACGTGTTAATATGGTCGAGGTGTTTGAGTTTCCACGGCACAATTGTGACTAGAGTGAGGGTACCAAAAGACGTCTAGGTCTCAAGCGAGTCACAAAGTTAATTAAAGGACAAGGAATTAAATGGTTTGTTACTTCACAAGAATGCACTGGTAGCAATTAACATCAAGAGCAACATTGAAGATATATGATGGATATGGAGTAAGAGGAAGACAATGTGAAGGATGGTGTGAAGTGAAGGTATCAAGGACAACCTAGGACAAATGAATACGTCTGCACCGTACGTATGAAAGAGCAAAGAGCATTCACTGAGTAAATGGAGGAAGAGACGAAAAAGAAGAAGAAGAAGAAGAACGAACGAACGAACGAACGAACGAACAAACTTTATTTTCGAAAGAAGAAGAAGAAGAAGAAGAAGAAGAAGAAGAAGAAGAAGAAGAAGAAGAAGAAGAAGAAGAAGAAGAAGAAGAAGAAGAAGAAGAAGAAGAAGAAGAAGACGAAGAAGAAGATGCTGTTTTTGAGGTCGTTTGCTCCCGATTTTCATATATTGTAGCATACCATTTTATCTTCTTTTTAATACACGGTATTGTAAGAATTTAGTTCTGTGGGGTTTCAGTCTGTTACGATATAAAGGACAGGAGCTAATGAGGTCAGAGACACAGAGATTGGTTTATAACTTTGAGGAAACTGCTAAGTATGCAGAATCCAGGACACAGATTAAGTCAACCTCGTGGCTCCATCAAGTTGGACTTAATTGTAAATAAATTTTTACATACTCGTAGCTCGTTGTCGTTGCCAAGGTAATCTAGTCATTTGCCAAGGTAATCTAGTCATTTTGTCATTTCTCGTCGGCCAGCCATCTTATTTTAAAGAATACTTTTGTTTGTTAAGTGTTCCCAACGATTGTTTTGGGCTGTTGGTTCATTATCTTCTGGTGTGCATATATGGTCTGGTTATACACGGGCGCGTCAGCGAGCGCGCATACACACATACACGCTCCTCTTTCTTGTTTTCGAATATACTGATAAATAAACCTTCCCAAGGACCTGGTTCTATCCAATGACGTCATGATGTGCCAACCACATCCTCGTTATATAAATAGAATTCTAGTTCTATCCACCACCTTATGGATATGTCTATATCCATCACATTGAGGATATCTCCAATGTCTCATGGATCTATCCACTGCCTCGTGCATGTATCGACAGTCTTCTGGTTCTGTCCACCGTCTTCTGGTTCTGTTCATCGTATCCTAGATATGTCCACAGCTTTCTGGTTCTGTCTATCGTATCCTAGATATGTCCACCGCTTTCTGGTTCTGTCCACCGCATGCTAGATATGTCCACAGCTTTCTAGTTCTGTCTATCGTATCCTAGATATATCCACCGCTTTATAAGTCTGTCTATCGTATCCTAGATATATCCACCGCTTTATTGGTCTGTCCATCGTATCCTAGATATGTCCAACGCTTTCTGGTTCTGTCCATCGTCTTCTGGTTCTGTTAATCGTATCATAGATATGTCCACAGCTTTCTGGTTCTGTCTATCGTATCCTAGATATGTCCACCTGTCCTGTTATTCCCGAGAGGAGATTGGAATCAACAAGCACATCTTTAAACTTAGTATCTGTTGGGATTATTGACTGACTTTTGTCTACACTCCTCTCTTCTGTCTTCCATTCCATATATCTATTTCTTTCTCTCTCTCTATTATTCCCTCAACACATACTCCGACAACAGTTCCTTTCAACGATAAGATAAAAGATTTATTAATAAAAACTATGTCTGGTGTATGTATGGATATTGTCTATGTTGTTGGTATGTTCTTCTAGTGTGGTTGCCAGATGTGAACTCTGAATGTCTATCAGCTGTGTTGCTTCTCGTCCTTTCATTCTTCAAGATCACAGGACAACACATCAAACAGGACAGAGCTCACCCGGGATGATCCGTATGCTTGAATCTGATGGTAAATCCGTTATTGAATAAAACAAAAACTGTTCACCACTGAGTCAAGGTACCGTAATAAAAGTCCCGTAAGTTTATGAATGCTCCTGAATCTGTTTCATGACGGTAAGTATCCAACATCGGAAAACCACCACATCGTCACAGTTCTTCTTATAGTCTTTCCTTACTAATACGGTTTTACTTGTCTAATCTTTCTTCCCTATGCCTACACAACGTTTGTAGTTGTAAGTATCCCTGCTTGCCACAGTTTAACCTCTTTTCCTTTTTAAGGGTTGTAGTGGTATGTTCGTTTGAGCATACAGTGTTCTGTATTGGATTTAACTTATTTATTTCTTCATCTTAAAACCTGCTCATATTCTGTTTGGTCCCATGTAAGTACTTTGTTTACTCAAGGGTATTTCTCTTCATCTCTTCTCTGCTTTCACTAGGAGATTGGAACCTGGAGAAGTATAACAAATCCAGTGATAAGCGTCTGCCCCTTACTACTACTTATGCAAGTGTCCTTCTCCAGCCATAATGACAAGGCTTCCGAAGTGAACACCCGCATAAGACATATGAATTCACCAAAGTCTAAACTATCCACTAATAGAAAGCCATGGTAAATGCTATTCACTTACATCTATATTCCTATGCTAAACTATACTCTAATATATTAATACCTTATAAACATCCTAGTCTGAATTGGGAGTACTAATGCACAATAGATACACAAACGTTCATCCGAACGCAGCACAACCCTTGACATAATTCTTCTCTCCCGAAACCTCAGAAACACACTCTCTCGACACAAAGACGTAGCCACTCTTTTATAGGTCATCTTTGTCGCATAGTCCTTGACATTGCTGGACACCTCACATCCAGACTGCATTATCATAGTTAGTGGAAAATTACAGCTCTGAACCGTTTCACATCCATACCGCAATATGCTGTCCAATCATCTCTCTGCTTTAGTCGCAAACCAATTTTTCCACTCGACATTTTACCTGTGCGGTTAGCCGTTTCTGTCTTGACCTATAAACACCTGTCTGGTCAACCCGTTGTTTGTTAACCCTTCCTCTACCTGGTCAGTCGGTGTATACAGTCGTCTATCTGGGAATCATTAACTCTCAGTATTTCACGACATAGGCCCCCTCTTAAGAGATTAGACCGCGTCGAATCTTTCTCACTGTAGGTTTGATTCCCATGATCCACAACCCTAGTCTTCTTCCTCCGGAGCTGGATGTCTGGATAAGAAATCTGCTCATACCTTCTCCTTACCAAGGATGTATTCCATTGTGAAGTCCAGTTGCAGCAACAAATTCCATCACATCCACCGTGCGTTGAGCTTCTGCGAAGTAGCTATTAACATCACGTGTTGATGATATGATTGGATCCTCACATGGCTCACCTCATTATCCAGTAGGCGCTCTAATTGACACCCTACTATACTACTAACGACTGAAACTAGTGTTGGCTCCTCGCTCCTGTACGTCCCGTCGACCTACTTTCGACTTGCGTCAGCGACGGCTCACAATACAGACGGATTGTCCCATCCTGATTGTAACACTGCTTCCATGTCCTCTTGGTTTCCCCCGGCTTTGCCTCTGGGGATGTTCCACCTCGTCCTCGATGGACCGAGTCGTCTTTCCCAAATCTCCTGGACTTTTGCTTCCAGGACCATCTTGGGCGATATTGCATCTGGTCAGCCAATCTTCGGTTGGAGTCCTGGGTAATTCTCGCTTTTCCCGACGTTACCCACCCCTTCTGAACTGGGTTACCGGTGAAACTTTCACTCTTGTCCTTTCCCTGACTTGTGATTTCCCTCCTCCTGTCGTTGGGTAAATCTGACCTATCACGTACTGTCCCATAGGCCCTCCTATGTTGTACTGGCGATCTCTGGTCTTCGTCTGGACTGGTAACCTTTGTCCCAATGGCTGCCATCACCATAAAGTGCGAAGCTTTGCTCCCGGATCTCTCCTCATATTTCCTAATGAGATGTCTAGGGAGATTTTTCTGCTCTTCCCCGATCCGTATTTTGTAGATGTTCTCGGACACCACCTTTTCCACAGGATAAGGTCCTTTCCATCCTACTTGGAGTATATTGGTCTCTGCTGGACTCCACACTTCCACTTTGTCTTCCACTTTAAGAGTTAGTTTCCTCTTAATTCTCTTGTTGGGTGGTGCTTTCTGGCACTCCGAACAAGACTTCACCCACCGGCGTACATCTCCGGTCATTCCTGGCCAGCAATAATGGCCGGATATTTGCTGCAAGGTCTCTCTGACACCCATATGTCGATTCTCGCCTATGATGTGTCCACTCTGAAGAATGTGAGGACGGTGGGTCTCTGGAACCACCCACTGCTCGTGCAGGTTATCTCCCCTCCCAGCTCTCCGATAGAGTAGTTGATTCTTCAGAAAGTACTGTCCCCATTCTGGTGGCTCAGCACTTCTTTGCAGCTTCCTGTAGCAAGGATGCAACGTAGTATCCTTCCTCTGGGCAGTATGCAATTCTCCTATCTCCGAGTTGTCGCATAGTGTCTCTGCCTCTTTTTCCTTCCCTTGAGATCCACTGACTACTGTTCCCTTGTGGGCTTGCTGTTTGGGCATCCCCAAAAAGACATATTTCGTGCCAATGATCATTGGAAATAAGGAGTCAGATAATACAGCAGCTGGAATAATGCCCGTGACGTACCTGGATTTAATCTCCACCTTGGCGATTGGCAGCGTCATGGTAACAGCACTCCTCATTGCCGGCTGTATTTCTATGGTCTCCCCTGTAAGTTGGTCTGGGCTTACCAAGCTGGCGTCCACCACCGCTTCCCCATCCACACCTGTATCGTAGAGACAAGCAACCTGTTGGCCATTGACTTCAATCAGTTCAACCACAGGTGGTCTCTCTTGGTCCTGAGTGTCTTTCATCTCCTTGACCGTTTCCTTGCCTTCCTCTTTTAATTCCTCGAGGTTGGTTATGCAATTGGCGTCGTTTGCCTTGCATCTGCAGTCCACAGTATTATGTGTTATCGACTGGCAGTGTGTGTACCCTGTTCCCTTCCTAGGTTTCCGTGTGTCCTTTTTGTTCCTTTCTCCTTCGCCGACCTCAGCCTTGTCGGTGATCACCGATGTAGGAATCACTTTGCATGCTGCGAAGTAAGAACTTTTAGGTTTCGATCTGCAGTCTTTGGTGTTGTGAGAAGTCGCCTTGCAAAATGAACACCACTTCTCAGACCACTGTCGTTTCGCTTGAGAATTCGAGGTGCTCTGGTTTCCTACCTTCCCCTTCTCTGAACTCTCCTCTGTGTGCTTTATATAAGGTTCCACTTTTTCTCCTTCCCAGTTTTTAGGTTTCTTTTTCTCTGGTTTCTCCTGACCTTTGGTTTGTGTACTTAGTTCCTCAGTTTCACCATGTACTTCCACAAACCTTTCCGCCAGCTTATTCACAACATCAATCCGTTCCGCCCCTTGTTCTCCCAAGAAGGTTCTGAGAGGTTTCGACATTTGCTTTCGCATCTGGTCGACCACCATCATCTCTTCGAGACTCTCATAATCCCTCTTGAATTCTGCCAAGTCCATCCATTTCTGGAGATAGGATTTCAGCCTTAGACTGTAGGCGGCGAATAGTTCTCCCGGCTCTCGTCTAGACGATCTAAACTTCTTCCTATACGTTTGTGCGGTTATGTCAAAATGTTTCATCAAAGCGGCTTTTAATTCCTGGTAATTATTTTCCTGTCCTGGTGGTAAGCGTGTGTACACGTCAAATCCCGAACCGATTAATCCCTGGGATAATTTAAGAGCCCACCTGCTCCTATCCAGCCCCATAGCGACTGACATTGCTTCGAAACGAGATGCGTACTGGTCAAAGCGTTCCTTAGACTGATCGTAGGCAGCTAAGGGAAACTTCATGGCATGGTAACCATGTCCACTCATGTGGGTTGCACCAGGTGACGAAGAACTTCCTTCTGCTGCATCTATTTCACCCTTAGTTTGTGTCTTGAGTTCTAACTCTTTCAAGCGGTATTCGTGTTCCATTTCTTGTCTCCTGGCAGTCTGTTCCATTTCCAGTTTCTTGGTCTCCTGGTCCATTTTCTTGGCCTCTTGTTCCATTTCCATTCGCTTGGTCTCCACCTCTATTCTTCTCACTTCCAACTCTGTCTTTCGATCTTCTCGTTCCGCTTGACGAATCTCTCGCTCTCTTTGCTGTATGTAATCAGTTAAGTCTGAACCAGCCAACCCAATTTCCTCTCCGTTTGCCCTCAGTTCGGCGGTAGTTAGTTTGGGAGTGGCCATAGTTAAAGCAGGTAAGTCAGCACGTTGAGTAAAGACACCTCAAGGCAGTAAAGAGTACTCACTATAAACAGATAATCTACCTAGAACCTATATCATTTTCTATGCCTATCTAATATTATTAATCTACAACACCACACAGTACATCCCAACCACTCTCTCATCCACAAGAGGAGATATAGGATAAAGACTTATGTAGACGTGTGACAATGTGACTAGGTATGTAATGTGTCTTACCACCTATCCACATTCACTCTGTCTGGAACTTTCTCACTGTAAAGTCCCCAGCATTAATGAACTGTTTCTACCATAAATGTAATGGCACCATATATCCAATGGACGTCCTTCCATTAAAAGTCATCAATATATACTTCTTTTTCTTTTATTCCAATCAGTATGTCCCAACATGCAGGTACTCCGCTATACCTGTGCCAATATGCAAGTACCCCTTTATGCATATACCCTGTTATGCCCAGGTCATATGGGTATTTTTCCTACCCCGCTCGCTCCACCAATTATGTCCTGTTATTCCCGAGAGGAGATTGGAATCAACAAGCACATCTTTAAACTTAGTATCTGTTGGGATTATTGACTGACTTTTGTCTACACTCCTCTCTTCTGTCTTCCATTCCATATATCTATTTCTTTCTCTCTCTCTATTATTCCCTCAACACATACTCCGACAACAGTTCCTTTCAACGATAAGATAAAAGATTTATTAATAAAAACTATGTCTGGTGTATGTATGGATATTGTCTATGTTGTTGGTATGTTCTTCTAGTGTGGTTGCCAGATGTGAACTCTGAATGTCTATCAGCTGTGTTGCTTCTCGTCCTTTTATTCTTCAAGATCACAGGACAACACATCAAACAGGACAGAGCTCACCCGGGATGATCCGTATGCTTGAATCTGATGGTAAATCCGTTATTGAATGAAACAAAAACTGTTCACCACTGAGTCAAGGTACCGTAATAAAAGTCCCGTAAGTTTATGAATGCTCCTGAATCTGTTTCATGACGGTAAGTATCCAACATCGGAAAACCACCACATCGTCACAGTTCTTCTTATAGTCTTTCCTTACTAATACGGTTTTACTTGTCTAATCTTTCTTCCCTATGCCTACACAACGTTTGTAGTTGTAAGTATCCCTGCTTGCCACAGTTTAACCTCTTTTCCTTTTTAAGGGTTGTAGTGGTATGTTCGTTTGAGCATACAGTGTTCTGTATTGGATTTAACTTATTTATTTCTTCATCTTAAAACCTGCTCATATTCTGTTTGGTCCCATGTAAGTACTTTGTTTACTCAAGGGTATTTCTCTTCATCTCTTCTCTGCTTTCACTAGGAGATTGGAACCTGGAGAAGTATAACAAATCCAGTGATAAGCGTCTGCCCCTTACTACTACTTATGCAAGTGTCCTTCTCCAGCCATAATGACAAGGCTTCCGAAGTGAACACCCGCATAAGACATATGAATTCACCAAAGTCTAAACTATCCACTAATAGAAAGCCATGGTAAATGCTATTCACTTACATCTATATTCCTATGCTAAACTATACTCTAATATATTAATACCTTATAAACATCCTAGTCTGAATTGGGAGTACTAATGCACAATAGATACACAAACGTTCATCCGAACGCAGCACAACCCTTGACATAATTCTTCTCTCCCGAAACCTCAGAAACACACTCTCTCGACACAAAGACGTAGCCACTCTTTTATAGGTCATCTTTGTCGCATAGTCCTTGACATTGCTGGACACCTCACATCCAGACTGCATTATCATAGTTAGTGGAAAATTACAGCTCTGAACCGTTTCACATCCATACCGCAATATGCTGTCCAATCATCTCTCTGCTTTAGTCGCAAACCAATTTTTCCACTCGACATTTTACCTGTGCGGTTAGCCGTTTCTGTCTTGACCTATAAACACCTGTCTGGTCAACCCGTTGTTTGTTAACCCTTCCTCTACCTGGTCAGTCGGTGTATACAGTCGTCTATCTGGGAATCATTAACTCTCAGTATTTCACGACACCACCGCTTTCTGGTTCTGTCCACCGTATCCTAGATATGTCCACCGCTTTCTGGTTCTGTTCATCGTATCCTAGATATGTCCACCGCTTTCTGGTTCTGTCCACCGCATGCTAGATATGTCCACCGCTTTCTGGTTCTGTCTATCGCATGCTAGATATGTCCACCGCTTTTTTGTTCTGTCTGCCACCTCCTACATATATTAAAATTGAATCCATCCTGAAAAACTCCACCATCTCATAACTCTATCCATCGTCTCTTTGATATGTCCACCAATTTCTGGATACGTCCACCTCACTTGCACCTTGCCGTCTTGACAGACAATAGTTTGTTAACTTGTGCTCCAAAAAAGGCATAATAACTACAACCCATAGCTGTAACACTTAATCGCAGGCGCATGTTGAGCTGAGTCGTTAAATATCGAAGGTTTACTCACGTTTGGGCGCCAACAGGATCGACTGTACTAAACCTTGTTGTTATCCTTTATCGCTTAGTTTCCTTCCCCAAGAAGGCCTGCCGAAGGTATCGCACAAAGCACGAACTCCGTAGTCTCCGAGAAACTGCATTCGCGAACCGGAATCGAACTCATATCCTTCGGAATGTGAGGTAAGCGGCGTATAAGCTCGCCATGGAAACTCCCTGGACACACCCATGTCTCCACAGGAAATGTACAAGCTCTTCGTATCCTTGACCCCTGTTGCCCTCTAAGTTCCAGTCCAGACATGTTTTAATAGCTTCAGTGTTTGCCCAGCAATGTCTGCTCTTCTGTTAGTGTCTGTGATAACATATCCAAGACTCATCCGCCGCGAACCTAAAGTTATTTAGTTGCATATACTTTACGGGACGTCTCCGTCAACCCCAGCATTATTTTCTTGGATGTTTGTGATTTCTTCGGCAAGTTTCGATCCCCAGCGAGATTAGTACGGAGCACATATGGAATGTCCTGGGTGCTGTAATGTTGGTTCTTGACTCATTTCAACTCAACTCAATCCCACTTCACTCAATGCCACTTCACTCCACTCCACTCAACTCGACTCCACTCAACTCCACTCCACGCAACTCCACTCCACTCCACTAAACTCAGCACCAATCCACTCCGCTCAACTCAACTCCACTCCACTCCACTCCACTCATCTCACTTCACGCAACTCCACTCCAGTCCACGCCACTCCACTCCACTCCAATCCACTCCACTCCACTGCACTCCGCTCAACTCAACTCATCTCCACTCCACTCCACTCCAATCAACCCCACTCAACTCAACTCCACTCCACTCCACTCCACTCAGCTCAACTCACCGGTATTTTGTTCTTACTAATACAGCTCTGAGATCAGTCCAAACTAACTCATTGGGCACCAGCCAACTTTGAAACTTGTCTGAGAATAGTCTGGGAAAGAATGATAACTCAGAAAGGAACCAGACACACCACCTCATATGTTGTATCCTAGAGTATCCAGGAAACAACAATTCACACACCACAGGCAGTATCTGCTACCTTTAGAACACGAGTTTGTACAGCATCTTGGAGTTGCTACTGTTTGAAAATCATAGGAGATGTATTTACACGCCAGGCAGAGCGAACTGTTACAACTTTCTCCCAGTTTATCTACCCTTGAGTTAAATTACATTATGATTGATGTGATATCTGAGGGGAAATAGTGTGTTATTTACGTCCAGTCGGTGTCTGTTATATTGTTTTAATGAATGTGAACACATATTCGTCGTGCTTTACGTGGGCCAACAAAGTTAGTTAGTTGCATATCCTTTACAGGACGCTGCAGTCCAGCATTTTTTTTAATGTTTTGAACTCTTGGCAAGTTTACGTTCAGTAGTTTACCATTGCTTTCTGAACGACCGGCACCCATACCGTTTCGTAAAATACCAACACAAGGTTGTCTGCTGCCAAATGGCCAGCAGCTGTGTTTCGAACGCGGGTATGCGTGATTACGAACTACCCCCTCCACCTCATCGTCACGGAGGGCGGCTTGGGCCAATAAAGGAGTGAAAATATAGCAGTACTGTAACCTAGCATGAATGGTGTGTGCGGCAACTAAGGAGTGTTGGCGTGAGACTGACTACCTAATCCTGTAGACAAGTAGCTGGAAAATGCAACCAACCATGAACAAGTCTAAAAGTGCATGCGTGAGTTGGTTGAGGCCTCTACTCCAATAGAAGATGAAAGGCAGAAGGAAAATAATCAGTAATAAAATAAGTAAATGATTTGTTCTGATTTTCTCTCTTCCCTTTGCATCTCTCCTTCCCGCAGATATTTCTGACCGCCACGTCTGCGACATTGTTCAAGGCCACCAAAAACCAACTTTATTTCCGCGAATTTGTCGTCTTCGTGCCGGAGGGCTGGAAGTCCAGACAGCACTATGAGAACTCCATGGATGTGGAGCTGGACCGGGCGCAGATTGTCGTGGACAGGTAGGTGAACGAACGATAACGGGCTAATGAACGAACGAATGAAGGAATGAATGAACGAACTAATGAACAGACGAATGAAGGAACGAATGAAGGAACACATGAAAGAATGAATGAGCGTACGAATGAATGCACGTATGAACGAATGAACGAACTAATGAACGAACAAATGAAAGAAGATCTAATGAACAAACGAATGAACAAACGAATGAAGGTGTGAATGAAATAACGATTGAACTAACTGATGAGCGAAAGAATGAACGAACTAGTGAAAAAACGAATCTAGGAACGAATGACGGAAGGAATGAATGAATGAATGAATTAACAAACAAATGAAAGAACTAATGAAACAACGAATTAACGGACGAATGAACGAATAAATATACGAATGAATGAACGAACGAGCAGGCTACTTTAACACTCTGTCCTCTCCGATGTCGGAGAGTCTCAGTGGTCAAGTGGTTACTCTGTCTGCCTCGCTCTTTCGAAGATCGTGGGTTCGATTCAGGTCTGAGTTATTCGGTTCACGAGTTTAACTTTCTCGGAGACGCCTGGGAGTCGTCGCTGGAGTTACGGAGTTGGTGATTTGTGGGACGCTTTCGGCAGACAGTCCTGCGGAAAGGACTAGCCATGTGGAACAAAACCCGATGCACTGAAGTCGATCAGATTGGCGTTTAAACCCTGTTATTGTGTCTGCTATTACACATTATGTCATTTACACCTCCCTTATGAGGTTAATCATAAACAACAACAACAACAACAACAATATATGCATTAAAACGCATTAGAAATGTGCATAATTATGAAAACACGACTCGGTAAAGTAGTCACGTCGTCACCCTCAGATTGTCCTCGTTAGCTGCGGGTTTTGCTGTAGCCAGCTCGTGTACTTACCAAGATAAGTCAAGTCAGGCAGGTCAGCATGGCTGAATGGATAAGAGCCTCGCTCTTCAACTTCCGTTTATCAGTTGACCTAGTAGCAGGTTCAGCCCCTACACAGGTCAGCTGGATTGAAATGTTGACATATCGTCATTGATTTGGGAACGTAAATTACAAGTACATCAGAAGTCGGAGTGGGTCCGCCTGATGGCGAAGGACACTGATAACAGAAAAAGCGGACCCACACACAAAAATAAGTCCAGTGTGGACTTAGCTCAAGTTCAAAGCGGAGGAGCGAAAAAAAAAAGAAGTAAATTCAAAAGTGAAGGATCCATTTGCACACCTTTAGACGTATTGTTGTCATTTTAGTGTACACTGTTCTTAACTGTTATTTTAATGTAACTATCCCAGTTGTTACTTCAACCTACACTACCCCAGATATCAACTGAAACGAGAAAAATAGCGTTGAAGTGCTAGATAAAACCTGTACTTTTATATGGATGTGAAACGTGGACAATGAGCAGACAAGCTGAAAAACATCTGATGGCTGTGGAAATGTGGTTTCTGAGGAAAATGCAAAGAATACCATGGACAGCCAGAAACACCAATGCACAAGTCCTTCAAGAAACAAATGAAGATCGTAAACTGATTAGAGACATTAGACGTAGACAGTCAAAGTTTTTTGGGCATGTTATAAGAAGAAATGAATTGGAGAACTTGGTGACAACTGGCAAGAAGGAAGGGAAGAGACCAAGGAAAAGACCGAGAAGTAAATATCTGCGTGGCTTGGCCACGTGGCATGGTCGAGTCAGAAACACGGAGCTGATCCACGACTCTGGTGATCGAGTGAGATGGCAGAACATGATCGCCTACGCATATCGGCATGGCACATGATGGATGGATGGAGACGTATAGAATATATGGTGCTAGTTCTATATTTGATAGAGCAATCAGCACTGGATGGGCGATGTGGTTAATGTAACTTCGGCTGCGTTTTCTTCCTATAACATTTTCTGGTACTCGTGTTAGGGTGGTTCGATCTGGCAGCCCAGATCACTTAATAAATAAACAGAAAAGAAATCCGTCTCGATGGAATAAAGTACGAAAAAAAAGTCTTAAATGTCGAGAGGATCGACTTAATTGCACCGGGTTTTATACCATATGGCTCGGTCTCTTTCCACAAGGCGACCTGCGGAACGCGTCGCATAAAGCACGAACTCCTTAGTTCCAGCGACGACAGCCAGGAGCCTGCCGAGAAAAATGCAACCGTGAACCGAAAGATGTAGCCCGGAATCGAACCCACAACCTTCGGAGGCCTTGTCCACGTCAGATTGGGAGCACTAGACTCGAGTTTCGCTCTCGTTTGAGCTCGTCAGTAGTGCATATGCTCGACCGGGCCCGGAAACAAATCCCGGATCACTGGGGTGTGACCCAGAAGTGTAAACACTAGACCAAGCGGCACACGCTAGACGCAAACAAATTATCAAACTAGAATATCACAACGTCACCCATCGTAGGCTACAGTGATCCAGGGTTTGTTTCCGGGTCCGGTCAAGGATATGCACTACTGATGAGCTCAAGCGAGAGTGAAACTCGAGTCTAGTGCTTCCAAATTGACGTGGACAAGGCCTTACGTTCGTACCGGAATACGATCAGCGTTGCCAGTTGTGGGTTGTGGTCAATCCTTAAATTTCAAATCCCGAAACAAACACATCAATCAATTATTCTAATTGTTATTTTAGCCAACACAATTGTAATTGTTATTTTAGCCTACACTATCCTAGTTGTTACTTTACACAATCTCAGTAGTTACCATTCACACAATCCTAGTTAGTACTTTCACCCACACAATTCTAACTATTAATTTCACCTACACAGTATTACTTTCACATTCTCAACCCTGGTTGTTCCTTCGCCTTTATAATCCGATTTTTTTTTGCTCTAATGCCTAACCAAGACACGTGCCATGTTAAATTAAATAGCTTAACTTTGTTGATGAGTTAACCTTCTCAATTTAGCAAATCCCGAGGTCTCAATAAGATAACACGCTGCTATTATTGTTGTTGTTGTTGTTATTGTGGTTGTATTTCCCACATTGTGTCAACGGCTTATGTAAAGCGACGCTTCAACGACGACTCCCTGAACTCACCGAGAAAATTGCACTCGTGAACCCAAAGACGCATCCTGGAATAGAACCCACAATCTTCGGAGCGCGAGGCAGGCGACTTAACGACTCTACCGCTGAGATCCCCTTACAGAAACGAGAGAAAACCCTTCCCAAGAACGATATCTTGGTACTTATTATCAACACATGTTCATTGTGTGTATCTTAGGTCCAACCCCGGTTATGGCGATGCACCGTATGTCAAGCAGTATGCCGAATGCGGATCGCCAGGTCTGTACATCCACCTGACGCCTGGGTACCTCCTGGATGATGCTGTGATTCAAAAGTGGGGCAGGCCAGGTAAGGGAGTGAGGATACATGCATGGAATATCTGAGCGTTGAGGTTTTAAAAACAAATATTTATTTATATTGAGAGATGGAAGAACAGACAGACAGACAGAACGAACGAACGAACTTTATTTTCAAAGGGTTAAGAATAGACATAGACACAGACAGCCATAGACACAGACAGCCATAGAGACGAATAGCCACATAGACAGACGGACGGACGGACGGATACATAAGCAGATAATAAACACTCTGATCTTTGACCGCTATTTAATGAACCTCTCCAGAGAAGACCCTAGTGCACGAGTGGGCCCACCTCAGGTGGGGTCTGTTCGATGAGTACCCCATTGACGCCCAAGATGACGCCTTCTATAGATATGCCGGACTTTGGCAGCCAACCAGGTACGTGAGGAGGACTTGTGGGTCCAGCCCTATGTGAACTAGACTTTCTATCATATATTAGCCCTATATAAAGTAAACTAGACTTTCTATCATATATTAGCCCTATATAAAGTAAACTAGACTTTCTATCATATATTAGCCCTATATAAAGTAAACTAGACTTTCTATCATATATTAGCCCTATATAAAGTAAACTAGACTTTCTATCATATATTAGCCCTATATAAAGTAAACTAGACTTTCTATGTGCATATTGTCGGCATGTAACTTCTACTGATCGTTTCATTTCTTTGTGTCATAGTTATAAATTGAAAACATCAGTTGTCAGTAAAATGTCAGTAAAATGTCAATAAAGTGTTAATAATTTGTCAGTAACCGACATATGTGGCTTTGGGGATAGTGAAACACGCAGTTTCATAATTCCTCGAAATACCGAGACGAGTGTTCGAAATCAGCCGAGTGCGATTTGGAAGCAGACATCATTGTGCTGATGTCGATAGTATGAAACGTCGACCGCTCAGAAAGCAGTGATGAACTTCTGGACTAACATTGTCTAGTAAATTACAAACAGGCAATAAATGTTGGGGTTGACTGCATTGCCATGTAAAGTACATGCACCTGACTTAACTAAAAGAGTAATACAAGTTTGAATACCATTAAAACAATAAACCATTAATCTTTATTAGGGCAAATCGCCGTTGGGTTGTTAAGGTCTCTCGAATGTTTTTGCTTCTGGCTACGATTTGCTTACTCATTTTCCTCATGTTGGACTGATAGCGCTTGGCTCCGTCGCTCATCTACTGAGTTAAGCGTGTGGAGCGACACTGTGATCCATGGATTTCACGTGGAATGCTTTTACACCTGTCCGCAGTTGTTTGTACTGTGAACTGCATGTTCAGTAAAATGGCAGACGGCCAGTTGCTGACTAGGTGGTTTCGAATTATGCAGTAATGTATGTGTAACTGCTGTTTCCTAGTGACTGCTGCTTCCAGCAAAGGTGAACAGTAATGCTAGTGGCGGACTATAGTGTTGGCATTCTGACAGCGGCCGTGTGCATGTATGCCTGTGCGTGTTGTTGGTTTGTCGCGAATGCTGCCTGTTCCACTTTTCACATGGGACAATGAGGAGCATTTTGTGTGATATTCACTGGCACATGAACAGAGCATTAAGGAATGTCCCTTTGCCTTGAAGTTGGTACCGCTAATAATGACATACTAACGACTTTAACGATCAGTTAAAAATTGGAGGGAAAACCCTGTATCAAACTAACACGTCCTTTAAGAATTTGAGAGTTAATATCAATCAATCAATCAGGTGCCGTCTCCACAATTAAGGTTGGTTGCAATAATTCTCCAACACTGTCTGCCTCTAGCCCTGATATTACATTCTGTCTTTTGATATCCACGATAGGAGAAACGTGCTCCTTGTTCTAGTATCTCCCCGTGTACTGTGATCTTTAAGATAGGAGAAACGTGCTCCTTGTTCTAGTATCTCCCCGTGTACTGTGATCTTTAAGATAGGAGAAACATGTTAGATAGTTAATATACGAGGGGTTTCAAATGAAAACCTTAAAAGTGTGATAGAAATTAAAATAACCCTGCCATTGTCTTGTAACCTGTCAATATTGTTGTTAAGGATGTCAAGAGGGTTAAGCACGTAGCATTACGGTGCAGACGAACACGGGAAGCCATAAGGACAGTTTGAAGACGACCGCCCCACTTTTGACATGCACCAAAAAAGACAGCGTTTTGTTATCCGTTTTTTGATCAGTGAAGGGATGAAACCTATAGAAATTCATCGGCGAATGAAGGTCCAATATGGAGATGCATGCCTGTCAATCCAGAGAGTATATGAGTGAAGTAGGGAGTTTCAAAACGGCGTGACTTCTATGAAAAGGTACAGTAGGTGGTCCATATGTGGTTACACACGCGACCAAAAGACTTTTTTCTACAGGAATCCAAACACTTTATCGTCGCTGGAGGCCTTGCATTGAATATAATGGTGACTACATCGAAAAATGATAATTTGTTCTTTACTTTTTCAGAATACATTCACCACCAAAAAAAAAAAAAAAAAAAATAGCATTTAAGGTTTTTATTTGAAGCCCTGTCGTATAAAATAGTTCGATCAAGCCCCGTAGCATTAACCTACCGTGAGTATGTGAAGTGTTAGCACCATCACATGTTTATAGGCCTGAGTGTAAGGAGGAATAGGTGGCCAGACTCTCCTTCCCATTGCGAACGTCGAGAGGTGACACTAAACCCTCATCTGACCCTGTTTACTTTGTTAATGTAACGTTCTAACCAATGCACTAACGCGCCCGCTATAAAGGTTGTCAGCATAAGAATTTAAAACTAACAAAACGTTTGATTTAAAGTGGCTTAAAAGTCTAGAAGATTTGTCTTAATTCCACCGAGTGTTATCCCATATGGCTCTGTCTCTTTCCGTAGGGCCGCCTGACGAAAGCATCGCACAAAGTACGAACTCCGTAGCTCCAGCGACGACCCCCAGAAGTCTCCTAGAAATTCGCACTAGTGAACCTAATGTCGTAGCCTGGAATCGAACCCACTACCATCGCATCACGAGGCAGGTGACCTAACAACTTGCCCATGAAGTCTCCCTCCCACTAGGTAAAACCAACAAAGTATCCTGGTTGCGGCCGCAAAGACATCACCCGAACTCAACCCATGCCTGTAATATTGATATGTTAGAGAAGCCGGGATGGAAATAGAATCAGGAAAGTCAGCGACAAACCAGCTAGCTGTCTGCACGGAGCAAGATTTATCGTTGGTATCAGCTTTTGTCTCCACTCGACTTGTTACGGCGCGTTATATAATAATAACAGCATAACTCTCTCATGCAGTCACTTCCTGGAGGTGTGCCCGCAAACATATACCATGCACGAGCCGTAAATAAATTATAAAGGTAATGTCATGACTAATTTGCTTGAAGATTTCTCATGTATGCCACCTGGCCTTGGCGTCACCTGTTTCATTTTACCCGGAATAGACAGTCGTAGAGTTTAACTCTCTCCTTCCCAGAAAGTTACAGCAGTGGTTCAGTGACTAAAACATATCAAGATTATTATTTTGATATAGGATAAATATACAATGAACAAAAGACAGTGGAAATATTAACTCACTTAAAGGACAAAGCTCAATTAAAAAAATGAACAAAAGACAGTGGAAATATTGACTCACGTAAACGACAAAGCTCAAGAAATGGGACTGGTTATCAACCAAGATAAGACAGAATATATGGTAATTTCAAGAGAAGGAACGGCTAAAACCTCTGGCCACATACAAATAGATAATATTACCATTAAAAGAACGGAAACATACAAATACCTGGGTACAATCATCAACTGCTCCAACATAATAAGGGAAGAAATACAAGCTAGAATCAACTCTGGAAATAAGATATACTATGCACTACAACATCTGCTAAAATCAAAGGCGCTATCTCGTAACACGAAGATCACAATTTACAAAACACTGATCAGACCAGCTGTGCTGTATGACTCTGAAACCTGGAGTGCAACTAAAGGAGACGAAGCCTTGTTACATTCCTTTGAGAACAAAGTCTTAAGACGCATCTTTGGGCCCATTAGTGATACACACAGTGGAGAGTGGAACAACAAAGACATTTATGATCTGTTTAAGACCCCGCTAATCACTGGTATCATCATCATCATCAAGTGCCCTGCCAGCTGGCGTAGGCGTTCATGGCTCTCCACAGATCTCGGTCTTTGGTTTTCTGGATCAATTCTGCTGCTGATATTCCTCCGTGCCACCGTCTCAATCCATCCAGCATCATTTCTCTTGATCTGCCTCTGCCTCTCTTCCCCTCGATCTTTCCAGTTGTCACGATGTTCTCCAACGCCTCTCTTCTCATTGTGGGATGTGGATTTTAATTCCTGAGAATGATTCGTTAAAATGTCTAGGGGGTATTATTGATTCTCTGTCACTGGTAAGAATGCAGGGTGATCCGGGATATTTACCACAAATCCCAGGAGGAAAGAGTTCCATCCTTGAAACAATGGAATCTGTGTGTAGGTTTCCCTTCCCACTTCATCACCCTTAAATTAACTATAGATGCTAGAAGGATATTGATTGCTCACTACATATACACAACCACTGGTTGGACACCACATTTACTTGATGTACACAACACTTTTGGACAAACAGTTCAGGTATTAACTCAAGATCTGCAGTTACATATATATATATAGGTGTAATAAACACTATGCATTTTCAGACAGGCATGGGAATGATATGCAGTATTACAACATAGTACCCAGTGACCCCAGAAAAACCAGGTTATTACAAACAACATAACAACCACAAATTGGGTCTACTTTCATTTTCCCTCATGATTAAGGCAAATAAAGATATTAAATAGAACCCAAAATAACATGTTTCTGACACCTTTTACCATTCTCTCATTGTTAAAAATAATGAGTTGGTGTCAAAATACTATACCATCTATATACCATTGGAAAAAAACTACTGACCTGTTACCTTCAGAAAAAAACAACAACACATAAACAGCATTTTGTATTACTAATTAAACTAATTAATAGTCATTTATCTCCTGGTGTGCGGTTAAGAGTTCATCTTTGCTGTCGATTAGATCCTTTTCCCATTATCTGGGTACCGAATTAATGCACTCAGTTATGTTCCTAATATTTATCCACTGGTAATTGGCTGGTGACTATTTTATACTCCATAACCCAGGAATTGAAAAATCACACACCATATATCCCCTCCGTTTGGGGCTAGAATCACGAATATTCTGTTGCCTTAGGCTCGGTGCCCTGTTTGTGAAATTTGGTGCCTCCGGTTGGTCATACTTCAGGAGTTCCACTTAAGCTTTGCAGAAGGTAATTCCCTTTATCATCAGGTCTGATGAAAAGTTGACGTCCATTCAGCTTCTCGGCTTATAATATCCGACTACCAAATTGGCTTACACAAAGGTTTCACCCACCTAGTCGCGAGTCTATAACCCATGGCATTTAGGCTGACATTGGACCGGCAAGGAATTAGTCGTTGTTATCTAGTCCAGTGTAGAACTTTAATTGACTGAGAGGCATCTCATGGTAGTATCTGTGACTAGGGCCACACTTGATCTATACCTACATATATCCGCAGATGAATAAATCCAGCACAGTAACAGGTTTGCAAACAATTGGATGATTCCTCTTGTTGCAGATATAGAGACATTTAGTGGCTTTCATATGGTCTTTTATCTGATGGTGTTCAGGGTTTGGAACCTTGAGGTAATCTGGTTTCGTAGTTATGTTTCAGATGATATTCAGTTTGTACCTTGGTTGTATTGGTTTATGTGGTTCAGTGTCTTCTCCCCATTTGATTGAGCCAGAACTTAGTGTTGAATAGCTGAATTCCATGTTTGACTGTTGCAGCTGTGAGACATTCTTTCGAAGACTTATCCATTGTGGATATTAACTTGGTAATCCAACCAACAGTTGAAGGGCTTTCACTGTTGCTAGTTTTAGTAACTTGTAGGATTGTCCCATAGTTTCACTGATTTTGCTGAGTGATAAGGCTTATAGGTGATACTTCTCAGACGTAAAGCAGACGATACACTGTTGTCAGTTACTCTGTTGATCTTCATCTTTGTAGATTATTAGATCTTGAAGTCCATCCTGGATATTCCTACTAAAATAGGACTTAATCACTCACCCAGTCAGTTGTCTTCTAATTTATCTTTTGCTCGCTAGGGAGCTATTGAGCGCCGCAGTAAACATTGAGGTATGGCTAGATCCAGACTATGGTTTGGACATTCACTTTATGGCTGTTTACCCAGGATCCAGTGTTAGTGATATAGTCCCACCAAATTCAACCACCACCTGCTTCTCTTCTATAGAAAAGGGATGACAAGAATACAACACTAGCATTAACCTACTGTGTTATGATAAAAGGTTTACAACACAATTACAAACACAAATACAAAACAACAAGGGGAGAAGGGGAAAGGAGTGGGTGTCCATGTTCCACTGTCCCTCATTGCTGAGTTGAGCCATTCTGACTCTTCATAGTGAGTAAGATATTTTCTCACTTATATTTTGTTCTGTTGTTACTGGGACTATTGGATGGGTGAAGTCATTCTGTCCATCCAACATGTTGATATTGTCTCTCTCATTACTTGAAGAGAATAGCCTATACAGAATCCCTGTGGTCTCTAATGCCGCGTCTTCATTTCGGCACTATAATCATCACTAGGTCAAGACTATTCACCATTGGCTTCTTAAGTACTGACATACATATGTATTCTTACATCAACATCCTCTAATCCCAAGGTGCAACATTAAAATGTATATTCCCACAGTAAAAAGTAACAATCAGAACAAAGAAAATTCTCATACCAGAAAAAAACATACATGTACATTTCTCTGATATTAAGTACATGATAATCATACATAATAATCATAATGATGATGCAGGGAGCCTAGGTTTTTGAATTATCTTCATGAACTAAAACATCCATTGTTTTCCCCCACTGCGTACAGCACATGAGTATAGTAATCGCTGTGATATGTTTTGCCAATGACTGCTATTATTCGGAGGGTATTTATAAGAATAACTTATGCCGCATGGTCCAGTCTTCTGAATATTGCAAGCAATTTATTCACATCAATCTTCGCTTCTGTTTCTACTACGGTGAGGCGATGCGGAGTGAATCCTATCCGAACATACATTTACATCACGCGTTTAATTGTTCATGAATTTATATTCAAACATGGCCTGTCCCTAACACTATTTTATGAAATGATTATATGTTCAACCTCATATGGAGTGGTTACTAATCTGTTAACAAAAGAATGGTACTAAAATTTAGCACTATATTTCCAAGTTACAGATTATAATGTGGCAAAATATTTTATCCCCTGACTAAGTACGAGTCAGGAATATGCGTAATCATTTGTATGTCCCCGCATGGATAAAACACCTTTCTATAGTACATAGATTATTTGCAGATTTCTAAGCATAAATAGTGAGATATTGTTCACAGTGCCTAGAAGTTTTACCATAGGAATATGAAATTGACAGACACTAGTTCTTTACTATGAAGCCTGAATCAGGGGTCTGCTCCTACATTGAGAAAATCTCTAGAATGTGTTTCAGACATGAGAGTTGATACTTTACAGTACACATAATATTCATAGATTATAGCACTACTAGTGAGATATAAGTTCATAATGCCTATACAAGATATTAACATATGGATTTGAAATTGTAAGACATAGGAAAAATTACAGCGTGGCGCCCACCTGTGTTTCCTTAGTAAACATCATCCAGCCTGGTTTAAGAGAATTGTAACTAATTCTTAATTAAACATACTGGTCTAGGTAATACATAAATATATCTTAATATATGTAGATAACATACCAATAGCTTGAAGAGAATCATGGTTTTAAAACAAACTACCTTCTCCCCGAAGGGAAAGGTCGACTTTCTTGTCTGTTCTCTTGACTAGAAATGGCCGCTTCAGTCTTTGTTTTCCCCCTCGCCAGGATTGGCCAGATACGGGAGAGAAAACAAGCCAAACTAAATTTAGCTGTGCCACGGTCAGTCTATCGCTGTTTTATTTTCTCCTACATTAAGTAAGTTACTTAATCAGTAATTGTAAGGGTTTGTTTATTTTTAAGGGAGTCCATAAATAGGAAAGGGTAGAGACGTTTTTATTATATTACACGCCTCCCCCATTTAAGACATTTATTTCTTTCAGAAATTAAATGGTCAAGAAGTACTCTACAATTTCCGTCTTTACATTGACTCACCTAGTATCCATCCCTTATTACTTTACTACTGCCTTATGTTATATAATCAGAGCCACGTCCATTTTCTTTTAGTCACGACAACTGGCATAACCTTAAAGGATTATTTCTCTTTTAGTGAAAGAGTGTAGCACCCTCTCCACTGTTGTCAGCTATTGTTTGAAATATGAGTGGTTATCTGATAATTTGTTACTTTCCAGTACTGGTTTGTCTGCATCAAACCGACTTTTTGAAGCAATTGAGATATCATTAAGCTTGATTTCTCTCTCATTAGATTATCAATCTTGAGATTATGTTAAAACCGACGGTTAATTCTGCGTCTACTGATAGCCTATTAAACTCGCCCGTCTCCCTGTAAGTTAGACGTTTGTTTTTACTATAGATCTGATATTTAAAGGAAGCTAAAGATGGTTCCTGTTGAAATACATTTTCATCCAACACATCATGTGTTTGGGTTATAAGTCGAGTTATGGGATTTTCCGATCAGTTTTGATAACTACTGATTAGAGTGGTGTCCCTTTCTCTTGCGGGTTTACCCGGAGAATCTCGCCTAACATGTAAACAAGGTCCAACTTTTCTAGATTTCCGCTCTGAACCGAATTTTCTG
Organism: Cepaea hortensis; assembly: GCA_963921405.1. Classification (NCBI taxonomy): domain Eukaryota; kingdom Metazoa; phylum Mollusca; class Gastropoda; order Stylommatophora; family Helicidae; genus Cepaea; species Cepaea hortensis. The sequence goes on from OY992882.1 coordinate 11,539,858, forward strand.
GGGACCATGAATCTATCAGAAATGAAGTAATTCTTAGCTTACTTTCTCTGCTATTCCTTCTAATCGAGATCTATTTTACGCTAGAATCCTTATTAGTAATTCTAACTGATGTGTTTGAGTTTCACTCTGTATTTGTTGCTTTGGTGTTGAATTACGAGCAATTTTGCGTCGCTTGGTGTACATTTATCGTCGTCTGCCTCCCTCCAGGTTTTTAGACTATTTTCAACTTAGCAACATACATTGTTATGTAGGTTCAGACGTATTGTCTCCTACCATATATAATCAGTTCAGTGAGAAGTTAAAAGCCCCTTTTTGTGATTCCTTTGATAGTCTTCCAGACAATCAAGTTGCAGGTTCACTTTCCAGTTATGGATGTGGATTACTAGTTTTTGTAAAATTACTATTACATCTGTATATCCCTCTAATACTGGCGTCTCCTGAGTTGTGTCCTCAAGATAACAGGTAAGGTACTCTTAATGTTTCTCTCCAGTTTTGTTTTCATCCGTTTAAAACGTGGAAACTCTGGATTTATTTAGATTGACTAAGGTCTATCTTTGAACTGTTATATAATTTACTAGCTGGATTCCTGATTGAAATTCCTACTCTAGTAAATATCAAGCAATTCTTCAGCTATCTGCTCCAATTTGCTTGGTTTTTACACAGCTATATTCCATTTTTCTAGCATGGGTTCACTGTATAAGTTTTAGGCGTTTCCCCTGTCTTCACGTCAAGGAGTTCGTCCTATTTATAAACAGCATCTATTCCAAGAGTTGTTTATTTAATTGTTGCTTTTACTGATTCGTATCAGTTATTTAAGCTAATCTCTGTTAGTCTGGATCTGCTTTCACATATTTAATGCTGGCATATAATCCTAGTCAGAACTGAGATGTAGAAATCTGTTTCGTCTTGCGATTGATTTCTGATTCACCTACCTTTTAGTAGGCTTCGAGCATTATCTAGAATTTAGTTACTCGGTTAGTTTTAAAGAAAATACAATTGAGTCGCGCGCCTCTATTGTACCACTTATTTTTGCCCTTCTTAATTCTTCCCTTATGAGAATATTAATGTTAGTTAGGCAATTATTGAAATAACTTTATGTAAGCTAATCGCTAACTAAAAGCTGTTTCACTCCTCTTTTTGATGAGGACTACTCATAGTGAACATTTCACTTAATGAGAATTAAACTGCAAATTTCAAAGTTAAGGAGCCAATATCTGAAATGTTCAGTCTCTGACTATAGACTGGCACAGATTTTTTCCGGTATCTCCTGAAGTTTATTTGAAATTCCAATTTCTTATGTTAATTCTTTAATTATACCTTTTACATACCTATACGGTCTGTTTCCGCTACCATTAATAATGGAATCGGGGTGGATAATTTAAAGAAATACCTTATATTCTGTTGGGTCAGTAAGTGAGTTGATCAGTTTCACTTACATCACCAGGTGAATATTTTGGTTGACCCTATTTATTAACATATGGGCCATCTGAGTTTGTTATTAATAACTACTCATATCACCGGTGGAGTAGAATAAGTGTCAGTATGGCTTTTCTTCCTAAGTATCCATCATTTATTCACTTTACTTTACTACCGGTGTTGTAGAACATGTTATGTCATATGAAAAAAAAAGGATTAAATTAGGGTGCCCCTAAATACTGCAAATTCTTACAATATTCCTTCCCTTCCATTAACTATGTCTACATTTTTGCAAGTGGTGGTTTTGGCCTTACCATTAGTTCATTTACTTTAGTTACTGCTATTTTCCCCTGGTTTAATTCATCTCTCAGGTATTATTTAGTGTACTACTGAATCATTTGTTGACTAAATTTTTCCCTTAAAAAAAATTTATTGGATTTTTAACTTATCTGTCCTAATTATCTATAAAATTGTCTATCACTCTCTGCTGCCTTGGTAACTTTTCAATATTACATGAATTATACAAGCAGATCAAGCATGAAAATACAATGATAATCAATGACAAAATAGTTAATTAACACATGATTCATAATTAGAAACATAAACCTTATGGATACATAATATAGTAGTGTGTTCATGACTACACCACTCTTAAACCATTTAAAGAGAATATCAGAGTAGCAGAACCATACCTCAAACATCCAATGGGAATGACTATGAATTCTAAACATTCACTGAATTACTTATCTTATGTGAGTTTACCATCCCAGAGACCTTACCACTGGAGGTTCATTACTGGACTTAGTTTCCCATCAATAAGATATATAATATGAGTTTTAAAAAAAAATTTCATATCCAACAACCAACTACCTGATGCATCTGCCAGAATCAAGATATTACCTGTGATCAGTTTTGTACCAAAAAAAAACTTATATTTATCTGAGCCATTATGGGTTCATATAACACTTGACTCAGCTCATACTAATGAGTGATTAGGTCTGTTACTAACACTATAACATTCTGAAGTGACTTGGTTTACCTGCGAGAGGTTTTCCCTGAATTCATATACTCACAATAATACACCAATTGTGATGTTTACCATGAGTTTTAAATTCACGGACTACTCCACTACTAGGTGAAGTCCGTACCGGGCGGGACCACACATGTGGGATGTGGATTTTAATTCCTGAGAATGATTCGTCAAAATGTCTAGGGGGTATTATTGATTCTCTGTCACTGGTAAGAATGCAGGGTGATCCGGGATATTTACCACAAATCCCAGGAGGAAAGAGTTCCATCCTTGAAACAATGGAATCTGTGTGTAGGTTTCCCTTCCCACTTCATCACCCTTAAATTAACTATAGATGCTAGAAGGATATTGATTGCTCACTACATATACACAACCACTGGTTGGACACCACATTTACTTGATGTACACAACACTTTTGGACAAACAGTTCAGGTATTAACTCAAGATCTGCAGTTACATATATATATATATAGGTGTAATAAACACTATGCATTTTCAGACAGGCATGGGAATGATATGCAGTATTACAACATAGTACCCAGTGACCCCAGAAAAACCAGGTTATTACAAACAACATAACAACCACAAATTGGGTCTACTTTCATTTTCCCTCATGATTAAGGCAAATAAAGATATTAAATAGAACCCAAAATAACATGTTTCTGACACCTTTTACCATTCTCTCATTGTTAAAAATAATGAGTTGGTGTCAAAATACTATACCATCTATATACCATTGGAAAAAAACTACTGACCTGTTACCTTCAGAAAAAAACAACAACACATAAACAGCATTTTGTATTACTAATTAAACTAATTAATAGTCATTTATCTCCTGGTGTGCGGTTAAGAGTTCATCTTTGCTGTCGATTAGATCCTTTTCCCATTATCTGGGTACCGAATTAATGCACTCAGTTATGTTCCTAATATTTATCCACTGGTAATTGGCTGGTGACTATTTTATACTCCATAACCCAGGAATTGAAAAATCACACACCATATATCCCCTCCGTTTGGGGCTAGAATCACGAATATTCTGTTGCCTTAGGCTCGGTGCCCTGTTTGTGAAATTTGGTGCCTCCGGTTGGTCATACTTCAGGAGTTCCACTTAAGCTTTGCAGAAGGTAATTCCCTTTATCATCAGGTCTGATGAAAAGTTGACGTCCATTCAGCTTCTCGGCTTATAATATCCGACTACCAAATTGGCTTACACAAAGGTTTCACCCACCTAGTCGCGAGTCTATAACCCATGGCATTTAGGCTGACATTGGACCGGCAAGGAATTAGTCGTTGTTATCTAGTCCAGTGTAGAACTTTAATTGACTGAGAGGCATCTCATGGTAGTATCTGTGACTAGGGCCACACTTGATCTATACCTACATATATCCGCAGATGAATAAATCCAGCACAGTAACAGGTTTGCAAACAATTGGATGATTCCTCTTGTTGCAGATATAGAGACATTTAGTGGCTTTCATATGGTCTTTTATCTGATGGTGTTCAGGGTTTGGGACCTTGAGGTAATCTGGTTTCGTAGTTATGTTTCAGATGATATTCAGTTTGTACCTTGGTTGTATTGGTTTATGTGGTTCAGTGTCTTCTCCCCATTTGATTGAGCCAGAACTTAGTGTTGAATAGTTGAATTCCATGTTTGACTGTTGCAGCTGTGAGACATTCTTTCGAAGACTTATCCATTGTGGATATTAACTTGGTAATCCAACCAACAGTTGAAGGGCTTTCACTGTTGCTAGTTTTAGTAACTTGTAGGATTGTCCCATAGTTTCACTGATTTTGCTGAGTGATAAGGCTTATAGGTGATACTTCTCAGACGTAAAGCAGACGATACACTGTTGTCAGTTACTCTGTTGATCTTCATCTTTGTAGATTATTAGATCTTGAAGTCCATCCTGGATATTCCTACTAAAATAGGACTTAATCACTCACCCAGTCAGTTGTCTTCTAATTTATCTTTTGCTCGCTAGGGAGCTATTGAGCGCCGCAGTAAACATTGAGGTATGGCTAGATCCAGACTATGGTTTGGACATTCACTTTATGGCTGTTTACCCAGGATCCAGTGTTAGTGATATAGTCCCACCAAATTCAACCACCACCTGCTTCTCTTCTATAGAAAAGGGATGACAAGAATACAACACTAGCATTAACCTACTGTGTTATGATAAAAGGTTTACAACACAATTACAAACACAAATACAAAACAACAAGGGGAGAAGGGGAAAGGAGTGGGTGTCCATGTTCCACTGTCCCTCATTGCTGAGTTGAGCCATTCTGACTCTTCATAGTGAGTAAGATATTTTCTCACTTATATTTTGTTCTGTTGTTACTGGGACTATTGGATGGGTGAAGTCATTCTGTCCATCCAACATGTTGATATTGTCTCTCTCATTACTTGAAGAGAATAGCCTATACAGAATCCCTGTGGTCTCTAATGCCGCGTCTTCATTTCGGCACTATAATCATCACTAGGTCAAGACTATTCACCATTGGCTTCTTAAGTACTGACATACATATGTATTCTTACATCAACATCCTCTAATCCCAAGGTGCAACATTAAAATGTATATTCCCACAGTAAAAAGTAACAATCAGAACAAAGAAAATTCTCATACCAGAAAAAAACATACATGTACATTTCTCTGATATTAAGTACATGATAATCATACATAATAATCATAATGATGATGCAGGGAGCCTAGGTTTTTGAATTATCTTCATGAACTAAAACATCCATTGTTTTCCCCCACTGCGTACAGCACATGAGTATAGTAATCGCTGTGATATGTTTTGCCAATGACTGCTATTATTCGGAGGGTATTTATAAGAATAACTTATGCCGCATGGTCCAGTCTTCTGAATATTGCAAGCAATTTATTCACATCAATCTTCGCTTCTGTTTCTACTACGGTGAGGCGATGCGGAGTGAATCCTATCCGAACATACATTTACATCACGCGTTTAATTGTTCATGAATTTATATTCAAACATGGCCTGTCCCTAACACTATTTTATGAAATGATTATATGTTCAACCTCATATGGAGTGGTTACTAATCTGTTAACAAAAGAATGGTACTAAAATTTAGCACTATATTTCCAAGTTACAGATTATAATGTGGCAAAATATTTTATCCCCTGACTAAGTACGAGTCAGGAATATGCGTAATCATTTGTATGTCCCCGCATGGATAAAACACCTTTCTATAGTACATAGATTATTTGCAGATTTCTAAGCATAAATAGTGAGATATTGTTCACAGTGCCTAGAAGTTTTACCATAGGAATATGAAATTGACAGACACTAGTTCTTTACTATGAAGCCTGAATCAGGGGTCTGCTCCTACATTGAGAAAATCTCTAGAATGTGTTTCAGACATGAGAGTTGATACTTTACAGTACACATAATATTCATAGATTATAGCACTACTAGTGAGATATAAGTTCATAATGCCTATACAAGATATTAACATATGGATTTGAAATTGTAAGACATAGGAAAAATTACAGCGTGGCGCCCACCTGTGTTTCCTTAGTAAACATCATCCAGCCTGGTTTAAGAGAATTGTAACTAATTCTTAATTAAACATACTGGTCTAGGTAATACATAAATATATCTTAATATATGTAGATAACATACCAATAGCTTGAAGAGAATCATGGTTTTAAAACAAACTACCTTCTCCCCGAAGGGAAAGGTCGACTTTCTTGTCTGTTCTCTTGACTAGAAATGGCCGCTTCAGTCTTTGTTTTCCCCCTCGCCAGGATTGGCCAGATACGGGAGAGAAAACAAGCCAAACTAAATTTAGCTGTGCCACGGTCAGTCTATCGCTGTTTTATTTTCTCCTACATTAAGTAAGTTACTTAATCAGTAATTGTAAGGGTTTGTTTATTTTTAAGGGAGTCCATAAATAGGAAAGGGTAGAGACGTTTTTATTATATTACACTCATTACATGACCAAAGAAAGCTGTTTATCTCTTTCTTATTGTTGTATATAATGTTCTTGTTTCATTAGCCTGTTTCAGGCAGTCGTCGTTAGTTACTCTGGCAGTCCACGGAATTCTCAACATTCGTCTAAGGAACCACATCTCTGTTGCTTCTAATTTCTTCTTAATTTGTTCATTTACATTCCAAGATTCACTGCCATACAGCAAACCTGATTCTACATAGCATTTCAGCATTCTCTTTCTTACACTCAGTGATAGTGACCTATGGCACAAGATACTCTTCATTTTCTGCAATGCGGCCTTTGCCTGCCCTATTCTGCTCTTAATCTCTGTTGTACATCTTCCATCTGATGTTATAAATGTCCCTAGGTATCTAATATTATCCACTTGGTTAAGAATTTTTCCTTCTATTTCTATGTCACATTTTGGTGTCACCATTTTCTTTGATATCACCATTGTTACTGTTTTCTTGATATTCAAGGAGAGTCCTTTCCTTGCACTCTCTGTTACTACAGTGTCCAACAATTGTTGTAGGTCTGTTGATTTATCTGCCACCAATACTGTGTCATCTGCATAGCGTGTATTATTTATATTATAACCTCCAACTAGTATTCCTGACATCTCTTTGATCTCTCTCATTATTACTTCGCTATATAGGGAGAAGAGATCTGGTGACAAGACACATCCTTGTCGTACTCCTAGCTTTATGTGTACGTAACTAACCTCTTTATTTCCAATTTTAATTGCTGCTACTTGGTTCCAGTAAATATTCTTTATTATTCTTAAATCTTTCCCATCAATGTTGATATCTTCCAACATTTTAATCAGCTCATCATGTTTTACTTTATCAAATGCCTTAGTATAATCTATGAAGCATAAATATATGTCTTTCTGTTTCTCTATTGACCTTTCTATTAGTGTCCGTAATGTATATATTGCATTGTTTGTGCCCTTTCCCTCCACAAATCCATACTGTTCTTCACTAATTTCCATTTTTATTTTCTTTCTGGTTCTTCTCATTATGATTCTGAGCAGAAGCTTAGTGATATGGTTTATGAGGTTAATTGTGCGAAAATCTTCACATTAAATTGCTCCTGGTCTTTTTGGTATAGCTATAAATACAGATTTCAGCATATCACTGAGTAGATATCCACTGCTTTAAATATAATTTAACATTTTGGTTACCGATGTATCACTGGTATTATGAAGGCTAATAGACTACAATTGCTGGGGCATATAGAAAGAATGGAAGATAATAGGGAAACAAAACTCGCTTACACTCAGGAAATAAATGACCGTAGACCCCGAGGTAGACCAAGAAGACGGCGGAGAGATAATATACATACAGATCTGCAAGCACTTGGAATCAACGACTGGCAAGAGAAGGTCAACCAGAGAGACGAATGGAGACGGCTTGTATCTGCAGCAAAGAACCTCAATGGCTCGGAATGCTGAAGAAGAAGAAGAAGAAGAAGAAGAAGAAGAAGAAGAAGAAGAAGAAGAAGAAGAAGAAGAAGAAGAAGAAGAAGAAGAAGAAGAAGAAGAAGAAGAAGAAATATACACTCCTTCTAATCTTTCTCTTCTTCTTCTCATTTGTTTACCTTTAGACGTTAATATAAAAAAGAATGCAACGAAAGCAGCAGTCAACTGGAACTTATGAATATCCCCATAGGGCTTGATATAGACCAATATACTTATCTTGTTCTGCATATTTGGACACTCGTGCATCAAAAGTTTAGCTGTCATTTTGCCAGTTCCACAGTTATATTTATCAGTATCTCTTATCTTAATTTATTAAACATGTGGTTTTTTTTAGTCTGTTGTGTCCATAGTCTGAAGATTGTATCTTGTTCTTTCTGGTTGAGTTGGCAATATGTATCATCTTTCTGGTGACCTGGATGCTCTGATTTCCGCTTGGTTCTATAATTTCTTCTTATAAATCTCTTGGCCTCATCACAGGTTATGTCTATATCAGACTGATGTAGTCTCTCATATAATAATAATAATAATAATAATAATAATAATAATAATAATAATAATAATAATAATAATAATAATAATAATAATAATAATAATAATAATGCCGGTCTCAGTGGCCAAAGTCTTGCGAACGCGGTTCGTGAACCGCTTACCAGGCGTTCGAAACGCAGCCGCGACCGATTTGTGCAGCAGACCGTGTCGCGTTGTGTTATAACGTGTTGGTATGGAAGACGGTCGTTCAGAAAGCAATGGCAAACTACTGAATGTAAAAACTTTCCTAGTACATCAACAGCAGCTGAAAAATGCTGGTGTTGACTGAAACGTCCTGCAAGGGATATGCAACATTTAATAATTATAATAATAATAATAATAATAATAATAATAATAATAATAATAATAAAACCCTAGTATAACAGCCAGTCCCCTTTTGGTAGACAGTATATTCCCCATAGCTAATAACAACTGCCACATCATTCATTAATTTTAGTGAGTCATGTAGAAGTGATTTTTGCATTTTTCGATGCCTTTATAATGCATATCATTTATATTGTTGTTGTTCGCAGTTAGCCTCGAATAATGTGTGGATAAAATAATGTATGAAAGAGAGTGATAGAAGGGCAGAATGTTAGACGGGCCTGCGTGCCCAATTCTTAACCCTTTGAAAATAAAGTTTGTTCGTTCGTTCGTTCGTTCGTTCCCATCTTTCTTTGCTAATCTACCGACGTCTTTATTTCCAGGTATGGTTCAATGAGAAGGAATCCATTGTATTACAAGCGTTTTGGATTTATGGCATAGTTCATGTAGTGCTGCCCTTAGGTCTGCTGAAACTATACCGTTTCTGCTCTTCAGATGATTTCGCATCCGTAAAGAGAGTTATTTGTTTCTCCTTATTTTTCTCTGTCAACGACATTTTGCCGGTCTCCCTGGTCGAGGTGTTAGCAGCTTTGTCCGTAACCCCGAACACTCTCGTGGTTGACGTGAGCGCACGAGAATTGGAAGCGATTTGAGTCGCGCCAGTGACTTGTGAGAGTATGGAGCCGGTCGCTCAGAAAGTCGTGGCGTGCTGATGAGCGTAATCTAGCCTAGGAATCAACATACAGCTGAAAGATCCTGATGTTGGCCGCAATATCCCGAAACAGGATGGAAACGCGGAAAACGAAAAACAACAACAACATTTTGCCGCAGTTGTTAAGGTCTCTGTATCTGCTCTGAAGTTACTTGAGAACTTTGTTTCCAGTGACTACAGACAGTCTCTACTTAGTAACAAATGTCATAAGCATTTTGTCTATAAACTAATATACATATATATGAGTTTATAGTGTGAGTTCTGCAGTACGCTCCTGACCAGTTCAACGAAATATGTTAGGCAATAAATTGTTCCCCCTACTGTTTGTGAATTCTCGATTCAAATTCATGACATGAAAAAAATAGTTTTTTAACATTCTTAATTAGTCCGTGAAAAGTAGCAGCTGTGGCAATGCTTTTAATATTATAACGTGGTCTTTTTGCTGACAGATGCTCTACTGAGGTCGAGGGTTCGATTCTCAACGAGTATACCAGCGGCCCGTGCAGCTTTGACTTCTTCACTGGGAAACCGGAGAAAGATTGTAGGTTCTTCCCTCGCATGGCGGCCAACAAAGCGGCTTCTTCTTTGATGTTCATGCAGTATTTAGATAGCGTAAGTCCTGTCCATGGTTGAGTGGTTTCTAGAGCTGTAAATATATGCTGATGATTGGCTGAATTGTTTCTGCAGCTGTGAATGTATACTGATGATCGGCTGAATGACATATACAGCTGTGAATATGTGCCTGTCTGTATGCCTACCTGCCTAACTGCCTGCATGCCTGCCTGCCTGCCTACCCACCCACCCGCCTGCCTGCCTGCCTGCCTGTCTGTCTGCCTGCCTGCCTGCCTGTCTGTCTGTCTGTCTGTCTGTCTGTCTGTCTGTCTGTCTGTCTGACTGCTTGCCTGATTGTTTGTCTAACTGCTGCCTCTCTTTCTGTCTATTTGTCTGCAATAGTGCCCACACATTTTTCTACACCTGTCTGATATGTTACACTTTTCATCTGACAATTAGTCACCTGGCTTGTCTATCCAGTGCTCACCTGCCAAATCACCCATCTTCTTGCCTACCAAAATCTAACTTTGTTTGCTAGTTCACATATTCTCTATTTTATTCACGGCTTGTCTGCCAAGATTCTTTTTTTGCTTATAAACGCGTTAATTGGTTGGTTGGGTTAACTGGTTGGTTGCGTTGCATTGATTGGTTGTGTTGATTGGTAGGTTGTGTTGATTGATTCGTTGTATTGATTGGTTGGTTGTGAATACTAAAGAAGAGGATCACTGGGCCTGTATCTGCAATGGGTTTATATGTCGGCAAAAAAAAAAAAAAAATGACTGCAACCATATTAAAAGAAAACGTCGCTTACAAGTTTAATGACTACCACCATAATAACAACTGTCAAGTCACAACTGTGACACACACCCATTTCCCATGTCCCGTCATTAATTTTTCTTTGTTCCAGGTCTACTTTTTGTCTGGCACATAATCTTTTAATATGTAACCTGGTCACAATTCAGCACAGCACACAATGGCTGGCGGATTTTAGACCTGGGTGGGTCATGTTTCCTCTTCCGGTATCAAGTCTGTCATTGCCATCAGATTCCAATAGTTCCCAAGCTGGTCATGTTTACTCTTGCGGTATCATGTCTGTCATTGTCATCAGATTCCAATAGTCCCCAAGCTGGTCATGTTTCCTCTTCCGGTATCAAGTCTGTCATTGCCATCAGATTCCAATAGTTCCCAAGCTGGTCATGTTTACTCTTGCGGTATCAAGTCTGTCATTGCCATCAGATTCCACTAGTCCTCAAGCTGGTCATGTTTACTCTTGCGGTATCAAGTCTGTCATTGCCATCAGTTTCCACTAGTCCTCAAGCTGGTCATGTTTACTCTTGCGGTATCATGTCTGTCATTGTCATCAGATTCCAATAGTTCCCAAGCTGGTCATGTTTACTCTTGCGGTATCATGTCTGTCATTGTCATCAGATTCCAATAGTTCCCAAGCTGGTCATGTTTACTCTTGCGGTATCAAGTCTGTCATTGCCATCAGATTCCACTAGTCCTCAAGCTGGTCATGTTTACTCTTGCGGTATCATGTCTGTCATTGTCATCAGATTCCAATAGTTCCCAAGCTGGTCATGTTTACTCTTGCGGTATCATGTCTATCATTGCCATCAGATTCCACTAGTCCTCAAGCTGGTCATGTTTACTCTTGCGGTATCATGTCTGTCATTGTCATCAGATTCCAATAGTTCCCCAGAAGACCGTGCGTTCGTTTCTGGACTCTGTTATTCTGTTTGTAAGTGTATTGTTGTCGAATACCCTTGTGGGTGTCGTAGTCGGAGCTAGGAGGTTTGTGCACTGTGCCACGCTTGCCGCAGGCTGCTAGCTGCTCTGTGGAGAGGGACCTGCTATGTGGGATAACACTCGGTGCGATGCAATTCTACTACTTCTTCAATCAGCCCACCGACCATAGGGAAACCCAACAGTGCTTCTAAAAAGAAACATACATACAGTTATTTATTTAATTTGCGTTCGCTGTCTTTGAATTCAAGAGTGACCCATACACGCGCCACTACCCCTAGTAGTTGCCCTAACTGGGGAGTCCACTGAACTGATGTTTGCATGTGGATTAGCTTTCCCTATTACCAGTGTCCCTTGCCATCAGGCGAACCCGACGTCTGAAGTACTTGTATTTTACGTCACCAAATCAAGGACTAGAAGACAACGTTTTAGTCCAGCTGACCGATCTAGTGGTTGAACCCGCTACTAAGGCATTAGCGCACCCGAAGTTTATATACGAACACCCGTATCAATACGGCAATGCTGAGCTGCTGTACGGCAAGGATATTTTGTCCAACAACTAACTAGAGACAGAGGCCGACCTACATAACTCTGAACAGCGCACACATGCAAATGCATAAGGCACGGGAACTGGTCAAGAATAGAGAATCGTCCCGACAAATCGTGATGAATGAGGTGTGGTGTAAAGGAACGCTCTTACCAATTCAGCCACGTTGTCCTCCACATGCACACATAACAAACCAGCCGTCACCACTATGACAGTACGTGCTCCGCCTGAGTATATCCTTGATATTTCAGATTGCCGAGTTCTGCGATGACCCGGTCACGGCGCCCAGACATCTCAAACACAACTTCCTGGCGCCCAACAGACAGAACCGCCTCTGCCAGTACAAGAGCGCCTGGGAAGTGATGAGGAAACACCCGGACTTTGCCAAACGTAGGTTCTCGGTCACATATCTGTTCTACGTGGTTCTACCTTATACTCGAAATTAGCTATGAACTATGTGTATTTGTGGAAGGATAATTAGAGAAGCCTTATTCGAAGAGGTTTCGAATGCAACTCGTAATCCCACACACCTCGTTCGAAACACAGCTGCTGGCGATTTGGAAGCAGACCGTCTTGGGTTGTTTTCCCATACGAAGTTATAAGTGCCGGTCGTTCAGAAAACAATGGCAAACGCTGAACGTAAATTTTGCCAAGAAATCACGTACAGCCAAAAAATGCTGGGGTTGACTGTGACAGAGCAATAGAAATTTTAAAAACGTTAGGACGTTGCAGTCAGCTCCAAGATATGTTTTGCAGTTTGTGATTTACTACGCAAGTTTATTTTCAGTAGGTCAAAACGACAGACGCTCTTACCAATGTATGAAATTCAGCGCAATAAAGGAAGACCTAAAACCACATGGAGAAGAGAAGAAGAAACAAAAAAGAATATTATGGGAAGGACATGAACACAGTTGTATAGGATAGTTAAGGACATTAGGACTTGGAGTGAGCTGCTTCAGGTCATATATCCCAAAGGGGGATAGGACGCAAAAACAAAAACATAGAAGAAGATGAGAAATAGTGCGCACACAAGACTATGTACATTCTCAGTACAATATTAGGCAGAACTGTAGAGGTTACAGCTGTTGTGTACTTGTATTGAGATTCATAGAAGACATGCCAGGAATATCAGTTGGTTGCATAATGTAAACAACCTGGTTATCCTGATGTCGTGGTTTTGGTCGCTGAAAATAAAACGCAATTACAAGAAAGGATAGATATAATTGCAACAGAAAGTCAAAAGAAAGGACTTAGTATGAATAACAGAAAAAAAAGAGTAATGATTCTTTTTTTTTAATGTATACCAAAATGCAACATCACAGTGAATGGAACAAGTCTGAAACACGTCAATGTATTCAAGTATGTGGGTACTTTAATAACAGCAGATGGAAGATGTTCAATGTAGTTAAATGCAGGATAGCCCAAGCAAGATGAAGAATATTCTCTGCAATATATCTTTGTTAATCCAGGTAATAAAAGAAATATATTCAGCCAATCCTAATGTACAGAAGTGAATCATGGACAATTAGTAGACAAGTGAGAAATTATTTGGAAGCTCGAGAGATGTAATTGTACAGAAGAATGCCAAGAACTCCGTGGGCGGATAGACAAAGTAATAAAGATATCACCAAAGAAGTTAACTCATAAAGAGAACTGGTGACTCGCATCAGACGAAGACAGACTACATTCTTTGGGCATGTCATGAGAACCAGGAAGCTGGAGTATGTCGTCACAAAGAAAAGAAGGCAGGAGAAGAGACATTGAGGGAGAACAAGAGAGAAGACAAGAGACACTGTGAGCTGTGAGTTTCGTGTGAAATGCTTTCGAATCTGACCGAGGTTTTTTGGTGACTGCATGTTCGGAGCGAAGGCAGATGGTTATGTCCCAGAGTTGACCGGTTTTTGCCTTATGCAGAAATGCGTGGCTGCTGGGCTTCTGGTTGAATGCCACTGCCATCGACGATGAACTGTATTTCGTGGACTGTGTGGGTGAACATCTAGGAAACATCCAGATGGGAAAATGACTGCCGATTCCATCAGAGATAAACTGGGTGTTTCGTGGGGGACTATTGTGTTGACATTCTGGCGGCAGCATTATGCACAGTGTATCTGTGCGGGCTGTTGTTTGTCGAGACTCCTGTCTTTTCCACTTTTCACATTGGGCAGTGGGGAGCGTTTTGTGTGATATTCACTGGCACAGGAATGGAGCATAATGGGGACGACCCGTTGCTGTGAAGTTGGAACTGCGACTAACTAACTAACTAACTAAGAGAGAAGAATTCGGATAGTTTTGATATCTTGGCATAGAGGAACGTCCGTACCAGAAATGAATAGAAGCACGAGAGACAGAAGACTCTGGAAACACATGGTAGCCAACGCCACACAACATGGACTATCTATACTTCATGAAGGTACACACATGGTAGCCAACGCCACACAACATGGACTATCTATACTTCATGAAGGTACACACATGGTAGCCAACGCCACACAACATGGACTATCTATACTTCATGAAGGTACACACATGGTAGCCAACGCCACACAACATGGACTATCTATACTTCATGAAGGTACACACATGGTAGCCAACGCCACACAACATGGACTATCTATACTTCATGAAGGTACACACATGGTAGCCAACGCCACACAACATGGACTATCTATACTTCATGAAGGTACACACATGGTAGCCAACGCCACACAACATGGACTATCTATAAGAAGAAAACGCATACTTCATGAAGGTACACACGTCTCCTTTTTCGTCTGACGCCTTTCCATCTCACTTTGAACTCAAGCGTACTCCACACACGTGTACTTCTTCTAGTTCACTGGACTGATTTTTACTTGTGGTTTAGCTGTCCTTATTACCAGTGTCCGTCGCCATTAGGTGAACCCACTCCGACTTCTGAGGTGCTGGTAAATTACATCCCCAAGATAAGTATGAGAAGTCAATATTTTAGTCCAACTGACCAGTGTAAGGGTTGTACACTCTACCTCGGCATCAGCACACCGGGTATTTAAGAACCAGCTCTCTAATTCATTCGGCCATGCTTTCCTTCTTACGATTCGATGTTATTAACGTATCTAGAAACTTGAATTTCTCTGCATACATAAAGAACGGCGTCAGACAAAGGATCATGTGTATAGTATGGTAGAACAGATGGATTACCATATCCTAGAGAGAGTGATGCCGGCAGTGAATGACCGGATGATCTGGTGCTCCAAGCAAAGGCCAGAAGGATACATACGTAGACTGCAACAGACACCACTAGTATAGCGACTCTTTGCTGGCTGTTAAAGACGACGACAGAGCGCGCATGGAGATGTCGGGAGTGCTGTGATGTCTGGTCTTGAATCATGCTCTACTCAGCTCAGCACAGCTCAGCTCAAAGTACAAGTTCACAGAATCCCATAGCAGATTTAGAGAGACATGACCCTAAGAGTTTGAAGTGTTAGCTCTTCACATAGTCAGACCTTAACATAGTTAGAACCTCACATAATTAAAACTTCACGTAGTTAGACCTTCACATAGTTAGACCTTCACATGGTTATAACTTCACATAGTTAGACCTTCACGTAGTTAGACCTTCACGTAGTTAGACCTCCACGTAGTTAGACCTTCACGTAGTTAGATCTTTATGTAGTTAGATCTTTATGTAGTTAGAACTTCACATAGTTAGACCTCCACGTAGTTAGACCTTCATGTAGTTAGACCTCCACGTAGTTAGACCTTCACGTAGTTAGATCTTCACGTTGATAGATCTGTATGTAGTTAGAACTTCACATAGTTAGACCTTCACATAGTTAGATCTTTATGTAGTTAGACCTTCACATGGTTAGACCTTCACATAGTTAGACCTTCACATAGTTAGACCTTCACATAGTTAGACCTTCACGTTGTTAGACCTTCACATAGTTAGACCTTCACGTAGTTAGATCTGTATGTAGTTAGACCTTCACATAGTTAGACCTTCACGTAGTTAGACCTCCACGTAGTTAGATCTGTATGTAGTTAGAACTTCACATAGTTAGATCTTCACGTAGTTAGATCTGTATGTAGTTAGAACTTCACATAGTTAGAACTTCACATAGTTAGACCTTCACGTTGTTAGACCTTCACATAGTTAGACCTTCACGTAGTTAGATCTGTATGTAGTTAGAACTTCACATAGTTAGACCTTCACATAGTTAGACCTTCACATAGTTAGACCTCCACGTAGTTAGACCTTCACATAGTTAGACCTTCACATAGTTAGACCTTCACGTAGTTAGATCTTTATGTAGTTAGAACTTCACATAGTTAGACCTTCACGTAGTTAAATCTGTATGTAGTTAGAACTTCACATAGTTAGACCTTCCCGTAGTTAGATCTGTATGTAGTTAGAACTTCACATAGTTAGACCTTCACGTAGTTAGATCTTTATGTAGTTAGAACTTCACATAGTTAGACCTTCACATAGTTAGATCTTTATGTAGTTAGAACTTCACATAGTTAGACCTTCACGTAGTTAGACCTTCACATAGTTAGACCTTCACATATTTAGACCTTCACTTTGTTAGACCTTCACATAGTTAGACCTTCACTTTGTTAGACCTTCACATAGTTAGATCTTCACGTAGTTAGACCTTCATATAGTTAGACCTTCACATAGCCTAAGTCAGTTCTAAAGACAATTCTGAAAATTGTGCGGGGGCCATATTCGAGAAGGTGAGAAGACCCCTAAAATATTGTGTCCATATTGAACTTCACACTGGCTTTGAGAGAACAGTGAAGGAAGGCGTGGTCCCTGCATAAAGAGGCAGTGCGCGATCAGCATGCAGATTGGCACAGGACATTCCAGGCACCTTGGGCTTGAGGATGCGTAAAGCAGTTGAAATGGCCAGAGATCGAGAGGCTTATGAATGTGGCGAGACGAGAGAGAAAGATCTGCAAAGGACCTGCTATGAGAACGGGTCGACTCCATAGCCGAACTGATAGGAAAACAATAAATCTTCCCCTGCTGGCGATTAAACCCGAAGAAGAAGAAGAAGAAGAAGAAGAAGAAGAAGAAGAAGAAGAAGAAGAAGAAGAAGAAGAAGAAGAAGAAGAAGAAGAAGAGGAGGATGGGGAGGAGGAGAAGGAAGGGAGAAGAAGAAGAAGAAGAAGAAGAAGAAGAAGAAGAAGAAGAAGAAGAAGAAGAAAGGGGAGGAAGAGGAGGAAGAGGATAGGAGGAAGTCAGGGAGGATAGGAGGAAGAGGAGGAGAACATGAACAAGAAGAAGAGGGAAAGGAATACGGTGAAGAACAAGAAGAAAAAGGAGGAGGAAGAGGATAGGAGGAGGAAGCTGTGGAACGTGAGGAAAAGAAGACGAAGAATAAGAACAAGAATGAAAAGAACGAGAAGAAAGAAAAGAAGGAAAGGAGGAAGAGGAACGAATGAAGGGAGATGAAGCAGAGAAGAATCTGAAGAAGAAGATGATGAGGATGAATACGAAACAGAAAAAGAAAAACTTTTCAAAAATGTCCTTTAAATGCAGACTGCGTTCACCAGGTGTGGCCAGACTGTAAACTGATACATTAACACCACGCTCTTACGTGTTTGTTTCCTCTTAGGCAAGAAGCCTCTACCTTACAACACGGACACCCGACCTAGATTCCGCTACGTGCAGGCGCACCCCAGGAAACGTGTCCTTGTGCTTGACACATCTGGTAGCATGACGGTAAGTGTTCTCATGTTCAACCAACCAGACACATGTCCGGCAGCAAGACGGTAAGTGTTGTCATGTTCAACCAGATACAGGTTTGTGTGTGGGCTTGGATCAGTTCTGTTTACTATCCCTATTATGCCATTTCAGAAAGCAATGGCAAACTACTGAATTTTAACTTGGCAAGAGATCACAACAGCAAAAGATGCTGGTGTTGAATGCGACGTCCTGAAAAAGATATGCAAATAAGTAATTCTCCCATTCCCCCTAGCCATCCATGTATTGATTTCTTTTCTCTTTGTATCCCCCTTCATCAGCAGCCGCAGTAGTTTAATGGTTAAATGCTCGCCTGCCGACTGGATTGTCTTGAGTTCGAATCCGCATAGAGCGGAATCTTTTTTAAAAAATGTCCTGGGCTCCCAAGTTCACTATACCTAAAATGGATACCAGAAAAAGTCTTGGGAAGTAAAGGTGGCACATCAACCGCTGAGTGCCGGTTGGTCTCTAAACATTAGAGTCTAGCACCGTAAGTCCAATATACGTGAGACGTTTAAAGGGGCTTTGTTCTGGATGAATGAATGTGTGTATGTGAATGTAATATCCTGGTAAATGGAAATATTCTTAAATATGTGAATCGGTACAACTATAACAACTGATGGGAGGTGCCTTGTAGATATAAGAACAAGAATCACTTTAGCAAATGTTGCCATTTACAAGATGAAAACTTACTGACCAATAAAACGATGTCCATTGCAACGAGAAAAAGGTATTGAAGTGCTGCATAGAAACTGTACTTTTGTATTGATAAGAGACGTGGAAAATGAGCAGACAAGCTGCGAAACATTTAATGGCAGTGGAAATGTGGTTTCTGAGGAAAGTGCGAAGAATACCAAAGGCAGACAGAAAAACCAGTGAGCAGGTCCTTCAAGAAACAAATGAAAACCGTAAGCTGATTAGATAAATTAAACAAAACAGTCAAGAATTTGTGGACATGTTATGAAAAGAAATACACTGGAGACTTGGTGACACTTGGTGACAACAGGCAAGACTGAGGAGAAAAACAAGGATGAGACAGAGAAGTAAATACCGAGATGGCTTGGCCACGTGGTATGGTCGAGATCCACGACTCTGGTGATCGTGTGCGTTTGCGAAACATGACCGCCCACGCTTATCGGTGTGGCACATGATGATGATGAGGTATGTATGTATATGTGTGTGAGAATGTATGTGTATGTGTGTGTGCGTGCGTGCGTGCGTGTATGCATGTGTGTATAATTCTTCCCTCCATGTCTCTCCACCAGGGGGCCTCACTGAGTGTAATGAAACAAGCGGCCAGTAACTACATTCTCAGCTGTATCGAGACGGGCAGCAGACTTGGTATCGTCCAGTTCAGCACCAACGCCACCGCCCTGTCTCCGCTGATGGAGGTCAAGTCTGAGCGGGATCGATTCTCCCTCATAGACTCGCTGCCGGCAAATGCAGACGGCAAAACGAGTATCGGTTCCGGGCTTAAGAAAGGAGTAGAAGTAAGGATTTTATGATTATATCATCATCATCATCATCATCATCATCATCATCATCATCATCATCATCATCATCATCATCATCCATTTTATCTTCTCTTATCTTATGAGATGTCTTGTTGTCTCTAGTCTTGTCTTATCTTGTCTTATCTTGTCTTATCATATCTTATCTTATCTCGTCAACAATTTTGTCTTGTTCAGTGTTTTGTTTTATCTTGTCTTGTGAATGGTTTTATTGAATCATGTTTTATTTTATCGTGTCTTGTGAATGTCTTGTTCGGTGTCTCACCGTAATTTCGAATTATATAAGTTTGCATCATCTAATTATATTAACGAACGAGCAAACTTTATTTACCAAGGGTTAAGAATCAGGCACACCTAATAGTTCATGCATGCTTTTCTTCTCTCTTTCCCATCATACATTGTTGCATTCATACATCACTTATGAAGCTAATCTCAGACAACAACAGAACGATATGCATTAAAATGCATGGGAAATAATCAATAATACACGACTAACTAAGTTGAATTTTTAACATGGTCATTATAAATATCTAAGGAAGGTGTAACGTACCACACACATGGGAATGTTTATTATACTAGTTATCGTTTGGGATAATTTGTATTATATGGGTTTATTCAGTTTCTTATCATATATCCACTTCATTGTTTATGTCTATATTTTACTGTTACTACTTACTACTGACACTCTGCAAGCGATAGCTTGTTACATTGTGCTTCCAAACAGGCATAACAGTTACATACCTTGGCGGGGACCAGGGATGGAGTTATATCTCTCGTAACACAAAGCATGGGCTAAAATGAGTAGACATTGTGTTACCCATGCTGTATGATCCCTCTCTCGGCTGTTTAGTTTACTCCAGAGAAAAGGTACCACCATTATGTCTGGAACAAGACCAGTTGCAGAAGCTACCGGATCAGCAAAGCAATGCTTTTACTGTCCGCCTGTCGGAGCTTCCATTTTAGACCAGTTGCCGACCAAGGCTTAGCGCCTGGTCTGCCGTGCCATGACATTTAGTCTGTAGGTAGCATTTCCTCGCACCAGCATAAGACTTGTACACTCCCAATTGCGCTCCTCCGACCGAATCCCGTTGACACAATTTGGGGTATCGGGTTTAATGAGCGCCACCCAACATTCCGCGCTAGCAGAAAGCAGGTAGTACCATCTACTGTCATACGGTAGATTAGTCATATCTGACTAAGACGTGACTTATTCTCTGTCCACATTTACACGCCAACCATACTTATATACTTATTCATGGTATTCAGATGCACACAAAACATACCTATATATTTATTTATGGTATTCAGGTGCTGACACAGTTCGGAGATGCCCCAGGTGGGTCTATCATTCTTATTACGGACGGAAAAGAAAATGAAGGACCTTATCTGAAAGACTTGAGACCCGCGCTCATGAAGCGAGGTATCTTTCAAATGTCACTGTAGAAGCTTTGTTTTCATCATCATCATCATCATCATCATCATCATCATCATCATCATCATCATCATCATCATCATCATCATCATCATCATCATCATCATCATCATCATCATCATCATCATCATCATTATCATTACGTGCCATGTTGATAAGCTTAAATGGTCTGTGGTCTTGTCTTGCTGATTCCATGTGGCCAAGCCATTCACCATTCAACAGTTTATATCTTAGCCTTCCGCGTGTTCTATTTTTACCATTCAATTTGCAAGCTGTAAAAACAAAACAAGAGGGTCAAATTAATTGCATTATATCACATGTTACTCGGTCTTTTTCAGCAGGTCGACCTTCCGAAAACGTTCCACAAAGCACGAACTCCATAGCTCCAGCGACGACCCCCAGGAGTTTCAAAGAGAATTGTACTCATGAACCGAATGGCGTTCCTGGGAATCGAACGAAGGCTCCCTGTGTGTCAATTGTCATTAAGTTTTCAAATTTATTTCGCCGTATAGTATTCCCAAACATTCTGACTGAGTTATTATAATTCCTGTAATGAATTTACGATTTTCATTTGTTCCTTGAAGGACCATCAGTTGTTTTTCTTTCAGCCCACGGTATTCTTTGCATTTCCCCCTAGAAACGCTATTTCCAATGTCATTATATATTTCTCTGCATGCCTGTTTATTATTCATGTTTCACACGCATTAAATTGTGCATATTCTGTACAGGACGTCGCAATTAACCCCCTCATGTTAAGCTGTTTGTGATTTCACGCCAAGTTTATGTTCAGTAGTTTGCCATTGCTTTCTGAACGAGCAGTAGACTTGCGTTGAGACCTGCGTGGTCTCGAGGTATGGTGTCCGCCTCGAGTGCTGGAAGTCCCGGGTTCATGCCCGGGTGAGGACCGGGATTTTTTCACGCGGACTTCTAGTAATAAAATTTCCCCTGGTCTCTGGGTAGTGAGATCGGACGCCCTTGCGTATTGTTGCGCACGTAAAAAAATCACTTGGCAGTTGGTACTCGAAAAAGAGTAGCCTAACGGCGCTGGCCGGGCAAAATTTCTAGTTTAAAAATCTACCCAAAGTATTTCAGGATTCTCGCCGGTGCTACGGAGTTCGTGCACTGAGTTGAGTTTCTCCAGACTCAGGTTTGAGTTAGGAGGAAAACGGAGCACTTATGGGTTGCACCCGTTTGCCGTGATGTTGATCTATCGACTAAACTAAACTAGACTAAACTAAACTAATAATGAACTCAAACAAATATAACACCAGTCAAATTCTTTCCACCAAAAAATACGAAATGCCATAAACCGGAAACCAACTGTTACTGTAAATAAAACAATTAACGTAGAGGCCAGAGTGCCGACGAAGAAGAGAACGAACAAACGAATTAATGCCGATTTGAACGTGCCTCTTCTAGGAATCGTTGTTCACGCCCTGGCGTACGGCCAACGAGCAGAACAGAGCATTGCAGAACTGTCACAGGAAACCGGAGGGCGGACATTCTTCTACAGCGGTCGTCACAATTCTACAGCCTTGATTGATGGTCTTGCGGCAACTGTCGTTACGGAAAACAGCGCCTTACCCCGAGCCAACGTTCCACAGTCTGTGAGTCAAGTGTACTGAATGTTTGTGAATTATATGACTGCAAACTACATAGACTGCAAACTGTATTGACTGTAGGCTCTTTTGACTGCAAACTATACTCGCTCCAAACTACGAGGGGGCTTCAAATGAAAATCTTAAATATTTGTTGACCCTTTAAGTTGCCCAGACAGGTGGAAATCACTTGGGGCTATGTCTGGCTATTATGGGGAATGTGGTACACACTGAAAGTGGAGGTCGTCGATGGATTCAACCGTTGCATGGGCAGTATGGATCGAGCATTGTCATGTTGCAAAAGGACACTTTTACCCAAAGTCCACGTCGTTTGGATTTGATTGCGGGTCAAAACTTCCTACTCCACTCGTACACTTGATGGACTGACGATCAGTCATCACCATACTGGACCTTCATTCGCAGATGAATTTCTATGTTTCACCCCTTCACTGATTTAAAAAAAAAAAAAAAAAAAAAACGCATACTAGAACGCTACTCCTCTTTGGTGCATATCAAAAGTGGGGCGGTCATCTTTAAACTCTCCTTATAAAGTCACCATGTTCGCCTGCAACAGGAATGCTACGTGCTTAACTTAACACTCTTGACATCCTTAACAACAATATTGACAGGTTACAAGACAATAGCATGGTTATTGTAATTTCTATCACACGTTTAAGGTTTTCATTTGAAGTCCCTTCGAATTTTAGCTACAAATGATCTCCTCTTGCCGCGGTTCTCCCATAGGAGCATAGGATGCGAACCAGCTCACGACAAGCTGTTGTATTTTTTGCTATCCTCTGCAGCTGTGTCCACATTCTTCCCATATTATTCATCTCTGCCTTTAATTATCTTCTTGTGTTTTTAAATTCCCCACTATTTCTTTCGCGCTGTGCACTCCAGAATGGCTTTTTTGGGGTTTTTTTTTTCCGCGTTTCTATCCTGTTTCAGGATATTGCGGTCAACACCAGCATCTTTCAGCTGGATGTTGATTCCTAGGCTAGATTACGTTCATCAGCACGCCCCGACTTTCTGAGCGACCGGCTACATATTCCCGTAAGTCACTGGCGCGACTCGAACCAGAATAGCTATTGTCTACTAATTATAATGACTGCAAACTATACATGCTGCAAACTATTCTGACGATTCAGGCGACAAACTATACATGCTGCATACTATTCTGATGAATCTGATGGCAAACTGCACTCGCGGCAAACTATTCTGACGACAAACTATACCCGCAGCATACTATCATGACAGCAAACTGTACTTGCTGCAAACTACACCTACTGCAAGTTAAATTAACAGTTGTGTGAATAATATTAAGTTTTTTAGTTTTGGATTATCAGTACCTTATATTATTTGTGGTGTGAATTTTACCGCACGAATGGAGACGACTTGTATCTGCAGCAAAGAACCTCAATAGCTCAGAATGCTGAAGAAGCAGAGAAGAAGCAGAGAATTTTACTGCATGAAAGTGAACAATACTGACTTTGCGTGCTTCTGTTTATGTGAACTAAACTGCCGCTGCTTGTGCTGTTACTACATATGTTATGTTATGTATGTTATGTTATGTTACGTTATGTTATGTTACGTTATGTTATGTTGAACGACATCACAGTACACTGGGCATCCCCATGCGTGCTCAGTCCTCCGATGCAGCAGCCATCCTAAAGTATTCCTGCTCGCTGTTCCCATGAGGATTTGGCTACATCTTTCTTGATATCGAAGGTGGCACTGACGTGCATGACCAGGCTACGCTCCCAGTTCATGCAGTCTGGCTAGCATCGAAGTCTCATGAGCATCCGCTAGTCAAATCCTTAATGTATTGATTATATCCGTCCTGTTCATGTTTCTCCCAGTTTGTATTGGTGCATTATTTGCCAGCATCTCCGCCCATTTATCACATTTTACTCCGACATGACCCGATGCGTACATCCAGGTGAGTGATGTAAAGCGCGACTTCCGAATGCCATCTATCCATTCGAAGACGAGATTCTGTTTGCAATTCTCTGTAGTATGTTTACAAAGGCTGATATGCTTATCGTATGTGCGGATTCCCGTTCCACAGCCCATGCGAGTGATGTAGTTATCTGAAACGCTCCGTTACCCTCTCTGATTGTTTTCTCCACCATTTGTTCTGAGTACTTCCACGCTGACATTGAACCGCGCTTCAGAGACCCATCTGTGCAGATCAGTGGTTCTCAACCGGTGGGGAATTTCCACCCCCCCCCCCCCCCCAAAAAAAGGGAATTTTAGGCTTTCCATGGGAGGGGGGGGGGGGGGGGGTTAAGATTATTTCAAGATCGCGTTAATACAAGAACCGATTACTTGATATTGTTTTTCCTTTCATACTGTACGGTTCTGTACGTCTCACCCTTCTAAAATTCAATTTATAAAGTAAGTAGACCCACAAATCATGTATTATGTGGACGTCTAGACTTGTTTTAGTATGAGCTATTAAATTTAGCTTCCATTATTACGTATACTGTGTAGTGGCGGGGGCGGGATTTTTTGGTAGGAAATACGAAAGGGGGGGGGAGGGGGAATGACGTTCTGAAAATATGGTGAAGGGGGGCACGGGCCAAAAAAGGTTGACAACCACTGGTGAAGATGATTATGCTTCAGGACGTGAATGCCGTTCTACTAGTAGCCTTATCTCAATGTCAACCCACTACAGCATCAGAGGACTGATTACGAGTGCCCAGTTTGCGGTGACGTCATTAGGTGTAACATAATATAACATTGTTCACGTTTCCAATTAACGTAAGTGCTAAATCTCCTTCGAGTGACCCGAGTTCGAATCCTCGGTAAGGTGTGGATTGTTTTTTTAATGTCGGGGGCAAAAAGAAAATCCGAACCTGCACAGTTAGCAGCGACTGCACTAATAAGGTGGCCTTAATTCCCCAGGCTCAAAACCCCCTGCCTTTCACCATAAGGTACTATAGGTATAGTCTGTTTAATTTTGTCTGCCCCAATATAAAATTCCATATCTCAGTAACCAGCTGAGGGAAAATGATGAGATTTAGCATATAACCTTATCATTATGTCCATTCAACAAAAACATTTTTGTTCTGGAGATTGTACAGCGGATTTCAAAGTGTGTTTCTATGCGGTATATAATTTACGGGTCAGAGATGAAGTGCACATTATAAAATGTATTACGTCTTCACACGGAAACTTTAGCATTGAATAGTTAATTTTCTCGTGGGACATGGGATTGACCTTACGACAAGAGCCTCGCGTAGTGGAACGGGGCATTACTGTAAAACAAGTTTGTTAGCGAGAAATCACTAATTTTTCACCAAAACACCAAAGAAATGTCGCTGCTTCCCATGATTTAAGTTGCGTTTGGACCTATCAAAGACATATTCCTTGGGGTGGGGTAAATATAAGACGACAGAAAAACTTTCATAACGATGCAACAGAAAGTTTTCAAAATAATTGATCGCCGGAAAGGTTAACCCGGTCAACAAATGCCCGCAGAAGTCGGATGTGTCGGCCTAACGGCGCAAGAACGCAGCTCTGCTGTAAACAGGCACAACGCAGTCACATCCGGAAAAAAAAAACCGGATGAACGCAGAAGAAGATGAAAATAATTGATCGTGAATGAAGGCAATCATTTCTGGACAGATTATAATAGATAAAAGCTAATATACATTACTTTTTGGCCCCACAGATAATGACTGATGCCGGACTTCTCAGAAACAACTCCCCCATGCACGGCAGCTTCTTCATGGACTCCACGATTGGAACAGAAACATCCTTGACCTTCAGCTTCTCCGAAATTATTGAGGTCAGAATCAAAGGACCAGACGAGGAGTACACAGCTGAGAGGTTTAAAGAGAATTTCAGATATGACCTTCCATCAAAGGTTCTCAAAGTGATGATTCCAGGCCAGGCCAAGGTGAGTGAGTGTACATCTAGAGCTCTTGTCAGTCTTATTAATGTCAGAGAGAGAGAGAGAGAGAGAGAGAGAGAGAGAGAGAGAGAGAGAGCGAGAGAGAGAGAGAGAGAGAGAGAGAGCGAGAGAAGGGGAGGGGAAGAGCGAGAGAGAGAGAGAGAGAGATGGAGAAAGAGAGATGGAGAAAGAGAGATTATGTATGTACAGTATGTATCAGTAACCATTTGTTAGTGCGTGTGCGATTTTGAGTGAGTATATGTGTATGCGAGGGAGTGTATAATTGTGTGTTACTGAGAGTTTGCGTAAATGATGTAAGCATGTTTGCAAGTATGTTTGTACGTGTTTATACATGTGCTGTGTATGTGTGTGTATTGATCCTGCCAGTAGTCATATGAATTGTGAACTGATGAGGCTCAGCCAAAGATTTGTTCGCAACTTAGACGAGCAACATCTTCTGTAGGCAGAATCTCGTTGGCCGCATGTGTGTGGTCTGTTCTGGCGGTCAGTCTATCTATTTGCCTGGTATCTGATTGATCCTGTCAGTATTCATACGCTTGTAGTTTGTCACTACCCTTGTCTTAAAGCTGAAAATTAAAGGAAATAACGGAAGGCCCGTTTGCGCGAGGCCCTAGGCTACCATTTGTATTTGAGAGCCAATATATACAGGGATAACTGGTCGTGGCAGCCTAACGTCCACTGCATCTGTGTCCGTCTCCAGTCGTCTTGCCATGCTCGCAACTGGAATTAGATGGACGCAGACGAGAGAGTGAGGTCGACGGAGTTGCGCAACCACTTCCTCACTATAATCCAAACTAAAGCGCAAGTCATTCGTTCTTTATCAAATCAAAAGACGCAATGAATGAATGGTCCTCATCATTCGAGATGGACGAACATCCATGTGTGTGTGGCGGCCTGCTTGTCTCATAACATGATAATATGTATTATTTATGTTCACAACTTTCATTTGACAATGTTTTTCTTTCTATGTGAATGTAACATGCAAAATGGTCAATTTGATTTACGAAAGATACATGATTGGAAGAGTCGAATGTAAGTCGGGCCTGTGTTCACAATTTAGGACTCTTCGAAAATAAAGTTCGTTCTTTCGTTTGGTCGTCTTTCTATGTCCGATTACTCAGTTGAATTTAGTTGTTTATCCTTTACAGAACGTTGCAGTCAACCCCAGCAGTTTTGACTGTTTGTGATTTATTGGCAAGTTTAAGTTCAGTATTTTGTCATTGCTTTCTGAGTAGTAGTAGTAGTAGTAGTAGTAGTAGTAGTAGTAGTAGTAGCAGCAGCAGCAGCAGCAGCAGCAGCAGCAGCAGCAGCAGCAGTAGTAGTAGTAGTAGTAGTAGTAGTAGTAGTAGTAGTAGTAGTAGTAGTAGTAGTAGTAGTAGTAGTAAGGATAGTAGAACAAGAA
Organism: Cepaea hortensis; assembly: GCA_963921405.1. NCBI lineage: Eukaryota > Metazoa > Mollusca > Gastropoda > Stylommatophora > Helicidae > Cepaea > Cepaea hortensis. The sequence continues at coordinate 11,567,744 of OY992882.1, forward strand.
GAAGAAAAAATATTTTCCCAATGTGTTAACTTATTTTGTTTTACAAACATTATTAATAATTCATCCCGTTTGTCTTCCGCCAGCCTGGGGTCTGGTACTATCAAGTGACCACAAACGCCAGCCAATCACATGTAACGGTTAATATTCAATCCAAATCAAGAAAGGAAGGACAAGACGTACTCCAGGTGAGATATGCAAATTATAGTCATTTAACAACCACTCTTTAGGGGTGGGAGCTGCGGTATCACAGGCACTAGTCGTTTGTCTAGTGGTTTGTCTCTAGTGGTTTCTTTAGCGCAGTGGTTCTCAACCGGTGGAGACCCCCCCCCCCCCCACCACCATAGGGGGGAATTTTAGGGTTTCCAGGGTGAAATTAAGATTATTTCAAGATCGAGTTAATACAAGAACCGATTACTTGATATTGTTTTTTTCCTCCATACTTTACGGTTCTGTACTTCTCACCTTTCTGAAATTAAATTTATAGCTTAAGTAGACCTGCAAATCACGTTTTATGTAGACGTCGAGACTTCTTCTAGTACGTATTATTAAAGTTAGCTTCCATTTTTACATTTACTGTGTAAAAAAAGGGGGGGGGGGATTTATAGGGAGGAAATATGAAAAAGAGGGAGAAGGGGTGGTAATGACATTCTGAACATAACGGTGAAGGGGTATATGGGCCAAAAGAGGTTGAGAACCACTGGTCTAGCGGTTTGGTTGTCCTTGCCTTGAATTCCCATCGTGGCTCATTTATTTATTTATTTATTTTTCGTTCGCTCGCTTTGAACTCAAGCGTTGTTCACACACGTGCTGCTACTTCTAGTGCACTGGACTGCATTTTTGCGTTTTTACTATCACCATCAGGTGTACCCACTTCGACATCTAGGGTACTTGTAATTTACGTCCCCAAAGTCAATGACGAGAAGTCAGCATTTTAGTTCAACTGACCAGTGTAGGGGTTGAACCTGCTACTTCGGCATCAACACACCCGAAAGTTTAAGAACGTATTCGCTTATCCATTCGGCCATACTGACATCCCCTCCCCCCTCTCTCCTCAGGACCTCCCAGTGGAAGGTGGCTGACCTGATATTGATCACATCACCTTTGAAATGGCGACCGGTTCTATTGCGAGGGGGTTACGAACGCAGTTCTTAATCCTGCATACCGCGTACGAAACACAGCTGCGGGCGATTTGTAAGCAGACTGCCTTCTACTGATTTTCATACAATGGCATGAGTGCTGGTCGTTCATAATGCAATGGCAAACAACTGAACGTAAACTAATCAAGAAATCACAAAGAGCCAAAAAATGCTGGAGTTGACTACGACGTAATGTAAAGGATTGGCGACTAACCATAAACATGTAGGTGGCCAGTCTTGTAAACAGAAATTGACAACAGTTATGCATATTTTACTCCTGCGAAAAAGTGAGAGACAAGAAATCTACTGACTCCTCTCTATATATCCCAATCTAACTTGTTGCACAAGTTCGGCTTCAGTTTATTATTTGGCACCTTCTCAATTTAACTTCTGCGCAGCCCTCCTAGAAACGGAACATATGCAATGGCTTGCTAACGTCTAACCACTACCAATACTTGTTCTGCTTACATTCTCATTGTAAATTAAATTTTCTCATTTCATGATTTTCTTTACAATTGTTTGTGTTATTCTTAATGCTTGCTTGCTTGCTTGCGTTCGCTGGCTGTGAACTCCAGCGTGAAGTCCTGTATGTCGGATGAAGACATCCTGTTGTCCAACATCAGTGTGATGTCATACAGGACCTGAGGTTTGTGTGAGTATCCGTTGTCCCATGTCTGGCTTATTGGTGTGCAGGCTGGTGGTTCCTCGCAGTGCAAGCAGATAATCTCCGACTTCGGAAGAGTCAGCGATCCTACTACATTAGCCAGGACCCCGAAGGGACCTCTTGCCAAGGACGCATGGCGAGGACGTGTTAGTAGGTCTTGGCCGGTATAAAACCTGGCTCTGGTGCCAGTTATTCTTAATGAAGATTACTAAGATCGAAACATCCATTCGTTATGTTGTGGTGTAACTTATTTTTCAAAACAATGTTTTCCCGTAGTGAATTTGAATAACGAACACACACACAATAGATTGCACGTTTTATTGCCTCGCATATTTCACTGCATCTCGTCAGGTACATACATAGAACTCACACAACATAAAGTAAAATAACTAGATAAATCCTTCAAGCTGAAATATACATATGTTCGCACAGTGATGTCAATTGTCTACCACGGTAATTTTAAACTAACATGTACGAATTTAACCGTAATGATTTATCTACATAGGCCAGTTTTGTGTAAACAGAAAGACATGTTAGTCAGTGTAAATTTACCGTGGTAGACAATTGACATTACTGTGCGAATATGTTTATATTTCAGCTTGAAGGAGTTATCTAGTTATTTTACTTTATGTTATGTGATTCTGCAGTATGTACCTGACGAGATGCAGCGATATATACTAGGCAATAAATCGTGCAATATATTGTTTCTAACTTATTGTTAACCTTATTTTTACGCTATCATTCATCATTGTTTATTTGCACACTGATGTCCGTCTGCTGGATTTGCGTTCTTTGCAAGGTATGTACACTGTGTTTGTTTTTATTGACTCTTACTTGTTCCCACTTGTTTCATGTTGTATTATCCTGCTGCGGCAGACACATCTCTGTACATCTACCAGGTCCCCCAGCCTGGCGTCATATAGCGGGTAGTGGGGTCCTTTACTTTGCTTTTCAACTCAGGGGTGACCTAACTATTAAATACATTGCACACTATTAAGGACACCAAGAGAAAAGAGGTGTTCTTCTTATAGTCCATGCCGTGGGTTGTTGGTGATCATGTCTGTCCACAGACGTCTGTCTCGTGTACTGCCAAACCTCCTTATGTCCATGATGTGTGGCGTTGGTGATCATGTCTATCCACAGCCTTCTGTCCCGTGTACTGCCAATCTTCTTATAGTCCATGTCGTAGTTTGTTTGTGATCATGTCTGTCCACAGACTTCTGTCTCTTGTTCTGCGAATCATTTCTTATATCGGCGTTCCTCTTTGCTTTGATGTCAAACTTTTCAGCATCTGCCTCTCTTCCTCTCCAACATTCCCCTTGTGGCGATGTACTACATCTGTCCTCTCCTCGTGACATTCCCAATGTAAGGGGACTGTCTTCTGCTGATGTGGGTAACAAGTTTTCTGTGTGTGTTTCGACATGCCCAGTCGTCAAACCTGCATCCGACCCTGACCATATTACGAGCGGATTTTGCTGTCAACCTCATTAACTCTCCCGTCAATTAAATATAATTTCAGAGGTTTTCTGGTCTCTTCCCACAGGTGCACGCGTGGATCAACGAGCAGAGCGAGATGTTGTACAACCCTCGTCAAAGATTCGGTATCTACACTGAGATATCCCAAGGCATGGCACCAGTGTTGGATGCTGAAGTTCTGGCCACTGTGGAGAGACCACAGTCATCTCCGGTGGATGTGTATCTATTCGACAACGGCGTTGGTAAGCCTCCCTCTCTTCTTTCGCCACCCAAAATTGTTTTGTTGATATGTGTTCTTTTCCAGTGGCGTGGTGTAGACTCACCTTCCGATCTTGTTGTTCTTCTCTTCTACGTCTCGAGTGTAGTGTCCTTACAATAGTGTTTTGTGTTTTCTTTTCTGTTTCTCGAGTGTAGTGTCCTCATGGTAGCGTTTTCTCATATGCCTCTCGAGTGTAGTGTCCTTACGATAGTGTTTTCTCATCCATCACTTGAGTTAGTGTCTTTATGAAAGTGTTTAGTGTTTTCTCTTCTACCTTTCTCTATCTATCACTCTCTGTCTCTATGTGTATATATATATACACATGCCGGTCTCCCTGGCCTTGAGGTTAAACGACTTTCTCCGTAATCCCGTTTATCCACGTAGGGTAACGCAGCGCGCGAGAATTGGTAGCAGTTCTCGTCGCGTTGAGTGACTTACGGGATAAAGTGAGCCAGCCGCTCAGAAAGTAATGGCAAACTACTGAGCGTGATCTTGCCAAGAAATCAACAACAGTGGTAAAATGCTGGTGTTGACAGCGATGTCCTGTAAAGGATATGCGAAAAAAAAAATAATTCATTTTATTCAAGGAAACAAACTCGCTTACTCTTATATAGTAGGAACATTAACTCTGTCGAACTCTACCAGCCCTTCCGTCCAGCAATATTACAATAAGAAAGTAGCACATGCTAGAGACTCATTAAGTGAACCGTTCTCTTTCTTCCAGGTGCGGACATCATCAAAGGTGACGGTGTGTACTCGGCCAGCATCATGGCCCGTGACCTTATGGGCGACGGGAGGTACAACATCAAGGTCAAGGTTATAGGGAAGGAGGGTCATGCCAAGGTGATTGTGGCCAGTACAGGGAAGTCCAGTAGAGCCTTGGAGGTGGAACATTCGGGTATGTACTGGGTATATATCATTGTATGTGGGGTGGAACATTCGGGTATTACTGGGTATATATCATTGTATGTGGGGTGGAACATTCGGGTATGTACTGGGTTTATATTATTGTATGTGGGATGGAGCATTCGGGAATATACTGGGTATATATTCTTGTATGTGTGGTAGAACGTTCGGGCATGTACTGGGTATATATCCTTGTATGTGAGCTAGAACATTCTGGTATGTACTATATGTATATTCTAGTATATAAGGTAGAACATTCTAGTATTTAATGGGTGTATATTAAAGTATGTGGGGTAGAACATTCTGGTATGTACTGGGTGTATAATCTAGTATGTGGGGTAGAACAATCTGGTATGTACTGGGTATATAATCTAGTATGTGGGGTAGAAAATTCTGGTGCGTACTGGGTGTATAATCTAGTATGTGGGGTAGAACATTCTGGTATGTACTGGGTGTATAATCTAGTATGTGGGGTAGAACAATCTGGTATGTACTGGGTATATAATCTAGTATGTCGGGTAGAAAATTCTGGTGCGTACTGGGTGTATAATCTAGTATGTGGGGTAGAACATTCTGGTATGTACTGGGTGTATAATCTAGTATGTCGGGTAGAAAATTCTGGTGCGTACTGGGTGTATAATCTAGTATGTGGGGTGGAACATTCTGGTATGTACTGGGTGTATAATCTAGTATGTGGGGTGGAACATTCTGGTATGTACTGGGTGTATAAACTAGTATGTGGGGTAGAACATTCTGGTATATACTGGGTGTATAATCTAGTATGTCGGGTGGAACATTCTGGTATGTACTGGGTATATAATCTAGTATGTCGGGTAGAAAATTCTGGTGCGTACTGGGTGTATAATCTAGTATGTGGGGTAGAACAATCTGGTATGTACTGGGTATATAATCTAGTATGTGGGGTAGAACATTCTGGTATGTACTGTGTGTATAATCTAGTATGTGGGGTAGAACATTCTGGTATGTACTGTGTGTATAATCTAGTATGTGGGGTAGAACATTCTGGTATGTACTGGGTGTATAATCTAGTATGTGGGGTAGAACATTCTGGTATGTACTGTGTGTATAATCTAGTATGTGGGGTAGATCATTCTGGTATGTACTGGGTATATATTCTTGTATATGAGGTGGGACATTTGGCTATGTATATATCATACATAGTATCAGAGTTCTTTAAAGACGCTCTCGATCTTTGTTTCTCTTTTCTCCCACCACAGGGCAACTATTCAGGACGGAGACGGCAGCCATAGAAAACTTCCAGAGAGTGACATCGGCCGGTGAATTTCGGTTAAAAGGCTTTCCTGAAGGAACCGAGTTCAAGGACGAGATGCCTCCCTCCAGAATCACAGACCTGCGAGTGACCTCATTTGACTATACCAACATGACCGCGGTATTACAATGGACGGCGGTTGGCGGAGACCTAGAGCGAGGGACTGGTATGTCAGTTTCTTTCTTTAACCGTTTCATTGCAGAGGGATACTATTTCGCCATATTCGATTTCCATTTGGACAGAAGAACAATATATAGTCATATTAGGGCCATCCTGTTTGTCGCGGAAAAACTTGATAGTTTCGATCGATGACAAACAAGACCCGACATTCGTCTACAAAAACAGGCAATCCTTCGATGAGCAGGGGACTGAGGAACAAAATACGTGGCGAAAACTGTCTGCACACGGTCGGCATTTCTGTATGATGTGGGTTGTTCGAGAAACGTACAATGGCGCCATCCGTCTGCAAGGCGGTAGACAGCCTTTGAAAATGTAGACTGAAGGTCTGGACAGACGTCGGATGGATTCTGTGATGTGGGAAAAAATCCCCTTGCTCACAGACAAACAGGACTGTTGTTGTAGGAGACAAAGTTTTCCCCGATGAAAGCAAAATAGACGGCGGATTGATTCCAGTCAGTCTAAAACAGGGAGAAAGCCAGACTCTGGACTGATTAGCGTCTAGACGTTTTGGTGACGTCACGCAAGCCCCGATTTAAAACCAGTTGCGGTAAACAAGTTGGAGTGAGTCGACCAAAAATTCTGAAGTGTTAAAGATCGGCGCAGTATTCCGAGTTGTGTTAATTGAAAGAGACTATAGTGTCAAGGTGTTGATATTTATCGGCGGACATAGATCCAGTCTGTGATTGCATAGTCTCAATCATCAACCGGAATAGGCATATGGTAGTCTATTAATCATATCTAACTTAGAGTATGATTAGGAATAGAGTACAGTACTGTGCGGTGATAGAATGTTCTATAAGTGCGGTGCTAGAAAGTATTATAGGAGCGTCGGCACTAGTAACCTATTGTGTAGCTTTAATTAGCTTGTGTAATATATCATTTAACTCAGGGAGTTAAGGACAATGTAGTTGGATAATTATTAGAGAGATTGAGGATGGTAGGGAGGGATGAAGGGAATGCGAAATGGTAGGATCTTCCAGTAGGGCATCTGCTGGGTTTCTACCCGTTTCCTTTAATCGTTCCTTGTGTTTCCATGTCTCAGACCAATGTGATGAGCTATTTGGCCGTATGACAGAGTTCGGTTCTCTGTTATAGATCTGAGTGCTGCCTACACTCACCTAATTAAGGTCAGAAATGAGTTGCTCTCACCAGGAGATTCTCTATTCTATAGGTTCCACTTACAGGTCTACTTGTTGATGGTGATACGATATACTACCAAGAAGTTAGTATCAAAGTTGAAGAAAAGATGGCTCACGGATGGAAGACAGACGTTACTGAGAGGCTTGTACACTGGGCTCATGGCCTAGTTGGTCTGCAGAAACCTGACTTCTGCTGAGCAGGACTTGATGAACATATGTGTGATATTTCCTTGAGTGATATGCTACATCACCGTAGATCCAGAACACTATACGTAACACATATACCAATATATATAAATACCTGGAACATTAATAGGTTGTTTTTTTAAATGGGAAAAATTGTATAACCAGTGACTTATGAACAGTTATATTTTCCCATGTGACATTTAAGTTATTGGAAAGATTCTCTGATCAATAAACATTATTGAACTGTGTAAATTCACGGTGTTTGCTAGAGTGAAGACCAATATCGAACAGTATCTATCATTGATGACCAGCGTCCTGATTGTTCGAGAGTGATCGGAGAAAGTTGTCATGTGGCCGGAGAAACATCTTCTTGGTGAGGGTTTCTGTCCGGAATACTTGGTGCTGTTGTGTGCTCAGCACAGTGATGTAACTAACTTTGCTCCGGATTCACTGGTCTGATTCTACATACATAGAATATTCGACACACATTCTACACATTACACACACACATTTCTCACACACATACTCTTTGCTTTAATAAATTATTTGTTGTATTTATTTGTTAAAGCTAGAGTTGTTGAGTATGTTGTGTTGGGGAAGAATGAGAGAGGGCATGATCCAGGGGTGAGTGAGAGTAAGAAAGAGGTGTCTGCAGACTGAAGGAGTTTTGTGGACGGATTCTGGTGGTTTCTCTAGGACAATAATATTGGGATAATAAAATTGTGGGTGTTAATTCCCCTCACCCCAGGGACGACACTAAAGTAATAAAGGATTACTACGACACTGTTATTATTTTCGTTTTACGGTATCTTCCGCAATTTTAATGCTCAATGAATGAAAATTTATATTATAATACTTGTTCATTAGATTGTGTATCAGGTTTGGTGCAAACCTACTTTTTGTTTGGCAGCAAGTCAGTTAAATTATTAATTTATCATCACGTTTCATGTCGGTGATATTATTATCATCATGTTTCATACCGTGCGGCACATGCGATCTAGTTGCTCTACAAACATCTGGCCTCTGTGTTCTTGATAAGTTTGATCGTCGTTGAGCTCCACACGTTAAAGACACCCAGGCCATGATACTCGAATACAGGGAAGCCGTGAAACTCCGTGGCGAAGTAGTTACGTCGCTTGCGCTCACGCTCTGAAGGTTGTGAGTTCGATTCCGGGCTATGTCATTCGATTCACGTGTACAATTTTCTCTGTGAATCCTGGGGGTCGTCGCTGTACATACAGAATTCGTGCATTGTGCGACGCCTTCGGCAATCCCACCTGCAGAAATAGACCGAGCCATATGGGATAAAACCTCGTGCAATGAAGTCCATCCCCCTGCATTCACTTTTAAACTCTTTTCAAATAGGTGAATCGGTGAAGAATGGAGTCTTTGTGCCGAGTTGTAATGCGCAAAGCGGTTTTCAAGAGTGGCCAAGAAATAATTATTTGATTTGAATATGTAATTTTATATGATAGTTGCATAAAATGTAACCATATTTTCTAACACATCATTATTATAACACCATAATGTGGGAGCAATGGCATTGTTAGTTAGTTAGTTAGTTAGCTAGCTAGTTAGTTAGTTAGTTAGTTAGTTAGTTAGTTTGTTAGTTAGGTGTCTGTTGGGGGTATCATCCTGCACTCCGGATAAGTCAACTGGTGCTCAAATCCTCCCCTAACGTATCAGCGTCCAGCGGCTAATAGTTCCGGCTTTATTTTGACTGACGAGACCCCTCTTTCTCCGCTATGTGCCTCTCGTGTCTAGCCGGGCCAATTATGTACTACTAAGTCTCCCAGTCTGGACAACGACGTGGAATCACTGGCGTCAAAGTGCCCCGCTCTCGATTTCTCTCTAAAGACGTTTATAACATCGGCACGATCCATAGGCTGGCCATTTGCAGGGTATGCGAAGCCAGCAAGTTTATCAGCTTGTTCAGTTTAGCTCAGCTCCCGCATGTCCCGGAAGGAGCATGCAGATGACTCTACGGACAACAAACCTCCACTGTCTGCGTACAGAATCGGCCTCGGCCTTTCGTAGAGAGGTTAATGTGGTCGCCTCTAACTCAGAAGGCACCGGGTTTTATCTCAGTATCAGTCTGGGCTCTTTTTCAAGAGCTCATTCATTCATTCATTCATTCATTCATTCATTCATTCATTCATTCAGTAGCATGTCCTTTGCAGAACCTCGCACCCATAACAACCTTCTGGAAAACTTCTCGATCATATGCAAGATATCCCGCGTCCGATACACCCATCTGGAGATAATCCGCCACATTCTGCACCCATCTTCTCTTCGGCCTTGCTCTTCCCATCCTCCCGGGCAACTGCTGGTATGCAATATCACAACTCCGCCTGATGTCTTTGGTCGTGAGACAGAATACCTAGAGTTCTTGGATAAGGGCGAAAAAGAGGAGGTTCCGTGAGCGAGTCTTGGACGTTAAAATTCCCACAGCAGTTGGAACTTGCAAAATGTAGGTCTGACGGCCGCTGACATGACAACTTTGTTAGGAAAGAAAATGAGTGGCTAGAGCTTTGAATGGATCTGTTTAGAGGAAGCCTCTGTCACAAATGCATGCCGAAGCCGGACACGCTTACCGTTAAAGAGCTTATCAAGCCGTGATGCACTCCCCTCGAAGCTTGAACGAAGAAGTTAAAGTTTATTGCAAATCTTTTACAGGACATAGAAGTCAATCAAGCTAATGAAACTAGAACATGATATACAACAACATATCATGTGATGACAAGAGAGAAATTGGAGAACATCGTGACGATTGGAAAAATCAAGGGGAAAGGAGGCAGAGGCGGACCAAGAGAAATGATGCTGGAGGGAATGGGCCGGTGGCATGGAGGAATATCAGCAGCAGAGTTGATTAAAAAAAAAAAAAAAAAAGACCGAGATCTGTGGAGAGTCATGAACGCCTACCCAGCTGGCATGACACTTGATGATGATATGAAGTCAACTCCAGCAATTGTTGGCTGTTTGTGATTCCTGTGCAAGTTTTTACGTTCAGTAGTTTGCCATTGCTTTCTGAACGACCGGCACTCATACCATAGTAGGGAAGCCAAGGCTTCCCAAATCTGCTTCCAAATCTCCCGCAGCTGTGTTTCAAACGCGGAATGCTGGATTACTAATAGCATTTGGGACCATTTTGCCACAGAGCTGAAGAAGATGATAACACCAAATTTAGCACGTTATTATGAGTTTGTTTTTAACTTTGCGGTAATTTCTTTTTCTTTCTTTCACAGCCTCCAAATACATCATCCATGTCTCCGAAGATTTTCACGAGCTTCTTCGGGATAGAAGTTCTGCAACGGAAATTATCCAGGAAAAGGTAATCAGAGGAAGGCTGGACTTCCCTAAATCTTCTGGTTCCACGGAAGAGCTGGCTATTTTAACCGACATGGCCGGACTGAAAGGAAACCGTACAATCTTCATTAGCGTGCTGGCTGTGGATGGCACCGGAAACCAGGGCGATGGCTCCAACATAGTCTCCCTGTCCCCGGCACAGGAGACAGCTGTTCCTAGATCTGGGCGAGAAGGTGGTGATTCCATGAAAACATACCTGACAGTGGTCTTACCGCTATCATTGGCTTCTTTCGTGTTTCTGCTCATTGGCATAGCAGTGCTTACAGTCAGAGCTCGTAAATCGAAGAGCGAAATCATCGAACATGTGGATGCAAACACCTTGGCTTCAAGTCATAGTTCGGTGGATTTAGCTCACATGAATTACATGTTTGACGGTGGCTACAGGAAACGATTGCCTGAAGATGCCGACACCTGGAGCAGGGGAAGCATTTGATGAGATCCCTGCCGTGGGTGAGGTCTCTGGAACAAGCAGAGAGTGAGTTTGTTTATAATGACATTCATAAAAGCAGCGGACATTACAGTAAAGTTCGTTAGCTGATTATTTATTGGTGTCTGTGTTGAAGCAACGTTACCAACAACAAACGACAGTGCCCGGTATAAACAGACGGAGTACATTAACCACAGCATGTAATGGAAGACCTGTACAATGTGTGTTAGAGATCTCAAAAACGAACTAGCATGGTACGAGGGAGAGTCAATAAGTAAGTCACACTGTTATGTGGGATGGCAGGTAAATGCAGTTGGTGTTTTCTACAGGTGTCATTGGGTGACAGCAACATCAAACTTTATATTCCCGTTCGTCGGATGGCGCTAGGTGTCTCATGCGCATGCGCAGCGCATAAACAAAATGGCGACTGTACTTACAGATTGTGCAACCAAAGAGCAACATGCTGTTGTGCGGGTTTTGTAGGCAAAAGGACTGCTTGCAAAGGACATTCATAAGGCAATGCTTCCTCTTTATGCTGACAAATGTTTGTCCCGTAAAGCGGTGCATAGCTGGGTAGAAAATTTGTTATTAAGGACGCGAATGACGACTAAGTTGAATGTGAAGTGAAAACGTGGTTTAGAAAATAGAGCACGCAGTTCTATGCAGCCGGTTTGGGAGGACTGTTGAAACGGCGGGATAAGTGCTTTAATATTGGTGGAAATTTTTTTGAGAAATAAAGGAATAATGTATGTATAAAGATAAACTGGTTTCAAGTTGTTATCATATTTAGTTATTTTTCTACAGCCATATGTGACTTACTTATTGACTTCCCCTCGTACATTGAACCTTTAATTAAGAACAATATAGTACATTTTCTTGTATGCTCAGTGATAAAAAACACTATTGTACAGTGTGACGTTGTTTCAACAGGTACAGTTTGTTGATGTCTCAATGAAATAATATCTACCAACATTCTCTGGAAAATTGGATGAATAAACAGCTGTACCATATGTTGAAGGTTAAAAAAAAAAGAACTACAATGGTATATTTTGTTGGTGGCTCAATGAAATAATGTCTACCAACATTCTCTGGAAAATTGAATGAATAAACAGCTGTACCATATGTTGAAGGTTCAAAAAAGAACGACGATGAAGACCCGAGGAAGCGCTCAATGAAGTAATGTTAAGGTACAATGTGTTAAACCCTCAATGAGGCAGTAATATGGTACAGTTATGGAATCCTCAATGAAGCAACAACAATGTAAACTTTCATTTAAGCCTAAGTGAAACAACAACAAGGTACAGTTTGTTAAAGCCTCAAAGAACAACAACAAGGTACAGTTTGTTAAAGCCTCAAAGAACAACGACAAGGTACAGTTTGTTAAAGCCTCAAAGAACAACAACAAGGTACAGTTTGTTTAAGCCCCAAAGAAATAACAACGTGGTACAGTTTGTTAAAGCCTGAAACAAAAACAATAAAAAAACGAGGTACAGTTTGTTAAAGCCTTAAAGAATAACAACGTGGCACAGTTGGTTAAACCTCAAAGACACAACAACGTGGTACAGTTTGTTAAAGCCTCAATTAACATCAACGTGGTACATTTTATTAAAGCCTCAAAGAACAACAACAACGTGGTACAGTTTGTTAAAGCCTCAAAGAACAACAACGGTGTACAGTTTGTTAAAGCCTCAAGGAACAACAACGTGGTACAGGTTGTTTAAGCCTCATTGAAGCAACAATAATTTTACAATTTGTTTAAACCTCTCTGAAGCACGAAAATGGCACAGACTGTTGACTCCTCGGTGAAGCAACAGCATGGTACAGTTTGTTTAAGCCTCAACATAGAAGAATTGTTTAGCAGTCTGCCGAAGCCTCAGTGAAGCAACCGCCTTGTACACTCATTGAAGCTTCCATGAAAATACCACAGTTTGTGCGAAACAATTGAAAATGTGAAACAGGTTGAGAAAACTCAGTAGGTCTAGGAAAGCATTAAGTTGTATCTTTTATATAATTTATATGTTAAGTACACATATATACCTACTCTATAGCTTAATATCACATATCGTGTCCTTTCGCGTTTTGAAAGAAATAGCTATTATGGTAAATATATTAGGACGGTTGTATAAGTCAACCAACATTAGGACACATTTTTCTATCATCCAGAAATCACTCGCATGTTTAATACGAGAGTTCAGATAGCTTGTTTTGCCGATGTCATTTTGTTCGTTGTTTTGAGTCTGTTAACTTTATGTGAATGCTTTACCTCAGACATTGTGTTGAACATGTCATCGCTTCACGTGAAGTCCCCTTACTTCATTAAAACAAACACATCATTATTATCATCATCATTATCATCACCAAGCGCTTAACCGATAAGTGTGGGTGGTCAGGTTTAGCCATCTCACACGATCACCACAGTCGTGGATCAGGTCCGTGGTCTCGTTCCGGTTGTGCGACGCAGTCAGACCACTTATTACACACACACATCTTTGTCATACCCTTGCTTTTTCTCCATGAATTTCGCCAGTTGTCGCTAAGTTTTCAAGTTTATTTATCCTCACAACATGATCCTATCTACTCCCTTCCCCCATCTTGACTATCTAAGTCTAATTTCTCTAATCAGTTTACGATTTTAATTTGTTTCTTGTAGGTCTGTCTCATTGGCTTGTCTGCCAATCCTTGTTATTCTATACATCTTCTCCAGAAGCCACAATTTCACTTCCATTAGATGTTTTTATCCGGTCTCCCTGGCCTAGATGTTTGCGACTTTCTCCGTAATCCCGTTTATCCATGTGAGTAAACACAGCTGTGCGAGAATCGGTAACGGTTTTCGCCGCGCCCATTACTTACGGGATATGCGAGCCGGCTGCTCAGAAAGCAACAGCAAACTACTGAGCGTAATCTTGCCAAGAAATCAACAACAGCGGTAAAATGCTGGTGTTTACAGCGAAGTTCTGTAATAGGATATGCGGGACAAAAATGTTTGTCTGGTTATTGCTCTTGTGCCATATACATGCAGCTGTATATGGTTCTTATACCACTTTCACGCACTTTGTCTCACTGCAGTTTAAATTTTTTTTTTTAAAATTGGTGAATATGTTTTCCATCTTACACTTGGCAACTGTCGCTAAGGCCGATGCGAGTTCTAACCTCAATAAGGCACCTACCATCAGTGATCCGAGATAGTTGCACTTAAATATTTGTTTAAGCATTTCCTCATTTACCACAGATTTACTTGATTCTAGAACAATACTGCTCACGAATGAATAATAAAAAATAAAAATTAGTTGCATATCCTTCACAGGACGTAGACGCCAACCTCAGCATTTTGGCTGTTCGTGATTCCTGGACACGTCTTATCTTCAGCAGTTTGCCATTGCTTTCTGAACGACCAGCACCTATACACTTTTCGAAAAAAACAAACAGCACCGCTGTGGTTCAAACCCGGGTATACGGGATTACGAATCGCCACATCTTTGCCACGGAGAGCGGTGAATGAATATTGAAGGCAATTGAAAGAAAGGCGCTAGCTACAGGCGCTGGAACTTCAGTTACTGCTCCCCACAACGCCAAACGGCATGAGTGGAAGACAACATTAACAACAACCACAAGAACAACAACAACCATACGAACAACAACAACAACAACAACAATTGTAGACACATACACACACGCACGCACATCTATTTTGAGCAGCAGATAACAGAAGCATTTGCAGTCATATACTTACACACACACACACACACACACATATACACACACACACCTCATTTAACTCTTTCATTCCCACACACACACAAACACCTCAGGTAACTCTTTCATTCCACCCCCCCCCCCTTTTTCCACACACACACATACACACACACACACACACACACCTCAATTAATTTTCATCCCCCCTCCCACATACACACATACACACGTCTCATTTAACGCTTTCACCCCCCCCCCCCCCCCCACACACACACCTCATTTAAATTTTCATTCCCACACAACGCTGGACGCCAGTTGGACACATCGCCATGTATCCCATCCATCGTGTAAATGTATTCTCTTATATTTGTTACATTTGGTCAGAACATACTAATATGCCAAACTTCCGGTCCCCAACATGACGGATAGGCATTTGAACCGTTAAGGCCTCTGGAGTGTTTATGTTTCTGGCTACGGTTTGCATTCGCATTTTCCTCATTTTGGACTTGTGTGCGTGGTTCTGTCGCCCTGGCGCCACCCTGTAAACTGTGAATTTCATGTGAAATGCTTTTACATCTGTCCGCGCTTGTGTGTAGTGTGAACTGCATGTTCGGAACGATAGCGGCCGGCTGTTGTTGAATTGACTGTTTTGCCTTTTCGGTCCACCAATGAATTTTTCAGGAGACACCTGGCAGTCGTCGCTGGAGTTACGGAGTGTTACTTTGTGCGGCGCTTTCGGCGGGTCGACCTGAAGGAAGAGACCGAGCCATGTGGGATAAAACCCGGGTCAATTAAGTCTTTATGGTGACTGCCGATTCCATCGACGATGATCTGTGTTTTTCGTGTAGGACTTTTGTGTTGGCATTCTGGCGGCGGCTTTATGCACAGTGTACCTGTGCGGGCTGTTGGCTTGCCGAGATTCCTGTCATTTCCACTTTTCACATTGGGCAGTAAGGAGCATTTTGTGTGATATTCACTGGCACAGGCACGGAGCATAATGGGGACGCACCTTTGCTGTGAAGTTGGAACCGCGACTAACTAACTAACTAGAACATACTAAATACATCTTGCTCCCCCACTGGCCACATCTACAGTGTGTTCGGCTTCATTGAAAGTAATATACCCTAATCTGTTTTATAGTGATTATTTTCCCCCTTTGGATATCTGTTGTAAACCATTCTGGCACTAAAAAAATTTGATAAATTTCATTGAGTTCTCTTTTTATTATTTGTTCATTTGTCAAAAGAGTTGCGTCACATCTGGCTATGCATGTCCCTAGGCTGTATGTCCGACTTCAGCATCGATTTGTGTCCCGTTTGATTTCTCTGGACAACTTTATCCAAAGAAACAAGTAAATATACGTCTTTGGATATAGGTTTTTCTGAAAATTCATCGGATGAAATAGAAAACAAACAAATCTACAAAATAAATAAATAAATAAATAAATAAATAAATAAAAATAAAATAAAATAAAACAAATCCTCATTTAAGAAGACTGGTTGTTAAGAAGATGTGAAGACAAATAAGATTGAGAAAATCGACATATAAATAGAAATGCAAAAACTGCATTCTGTCAAATGAAAAACATTTTATGCAATACTTCCTTGTCCTTAGAAGTTAGAAAAGGAGTTCTTGCATGTTACACAGAACCAATGAAAACCCTAAACTGATTAAAGAAATTAAACGTGGAAGTCACAATTTTTGGGCATGTTATGAGACGAAATAAACTGGTGAACTTGGTGACAACTGGCAAGATTGAGGGGGAAATAACAAGGGGAAGGCAGAGAGGTAAATATCTAGATCGCTTGATCACATAACATAATAGAGAAACAAAAACACAGAGCTGATTCACGGATCTGGTGGTCGAGTGAGCTAGCGAAAGATTACAACTCACGCTTATAGGCATAACATATGGTGATGATGATGTTTATCGGGGGACATTTTCCACTGAAACATCCACTGGATGGTGATGAGCAGGCTGCACACATTTAAAAAATACGTCCCGAAGGAGAAACCTCCGATGGATCTGTGATGTGACTTTACTACAATGTGAAGGTCTGTAATATACAGGTAAATGGGAATATTCTTCAAAAACTGAATCGGTACAATTATCTCGGAACAGTCATAACATCTGATGGGAGATGCCTTGAAGAGATTAGAACAAGAATCGCCATGGCGAAGTTAGCCTATCGCAAGATGAAAAACATACTGACCAATAACAAGATGTCAGTTGCTACGAGAAAAATAGTGTTAATGTGCTACATAGAACCTGTACTTTTGTATGGATGTGAAGCGTGAACAATGAGCAATCAAGCTGGAAAAAAAAAAACATGTGATAGCTGTGGAAATGTGGTTTCTGAGGAGAATGCAAAGAATACCTTGGAGTGACAGAAAAAAACTAACGACCAAATCCTACAAGAAATAAATGAAAATCTTATTGGAGAAATTAGACGCAGACAGCCAAAATTTTTTGGACATGTTATGAGAAGAAGTACATTAGAGAACTTGGTGACAACTGGCAAGATCGAGGGGAAGAGAACGAGGAGAAGACAGAAAAGTAAATACCTGGATAGTTTGACCACGTGGCATGGTCTAGACAAGAACACTGAACTGATCCACGACTCTGGTGATCAAGTGAAATGGCGAATCATGTCCGCCCACGCTTATCGGCATGGCACATGATGGATGGATGGATGGTATGCATGAAGACATAGGCTGCCAGTCTTTCCCTCACTTAGCGAGACGACGAACATAGGCGACGAACCCTAGTCTCACCGCACTCATTACATTATCAGCAAAGTTTCCAACCAACCATCTAACATATCCGCTTCTCTGTCTATAGGTGGCATAATTATCATTCGACCGCGTCAAAGA
This sequence comes from Cepaea hortensis, assembly GCA_963921405.1. Lineage (NCBI taxonomy): Eukaryota > Metazoa > Mollusca > Gastropoda > Stylommatophora > Helicidae > Cepaea > Cepaea hortensis. Next base: position 11,585,341 of record OY992882.1, read on the forward strand.
AATTTCTTCAACTATACCCGTTGCTACTTTAAATCGCTTAAGAATTGTTGGGAAACCACGACAGCTCTCGGTCCGATGGTTACGGGTTCGAATCCATCGAGACTGATTTTCCAAATGGACTTGTACTCCCAGGTCGACCCAGCCTGAAATGGTACCAGGAAGAGTTTTGGGAAGGGAAGGCGGCCGAGGTGCTACTGACCACATGGACAGCCCAGTGCCCATTGGCCTATACGAACAGGGAGACATGCGTCTGACGGCGTATAAAGGAGTTCTTGACCGTGTACAACATCCAAGCCCGCACGCCAGTTGACCTGTTTTTTACCCTTACCTGAGAATGTTAAGTATATGGTCTCACTGCCCTGGAGATTCGGGGAGAGTGTGTGAAATCAATACAAACAAATTATTGTAAACATGTGTGGTCTTGTTAACCCAGTGATTTCTGAGGGGTGGACGCGGACACACACACAACCAGTCCACAAAGATAGACGTGGAGACAGGGTTAGCCAGCCCATGGAGATGAATGTGGAGACACACTCAGCCAGCCCACAAAGACGGACATTGAGACACAGTCAGCCAGCCCACAGAGATTGTCGTGGAGGCACACTCAGCCAGTCCACGGAGATGGACGTGGGTACACACTCAGCCAACCCACAGAGATGGAGATGGAAGTGGGTACACACTCAGCCAGCCCACAGAGATGGACGTGGAGACACACTCAGCAAGCCCACAGAGATGGACGTGGAGACACACTCAGCCAGCCCACAGAGATGGACGTGGAGACACACTCAGCCAGCCCACAGAGATGGACGTGGAGACACACTCAGCCAGCCCACAGAGATGGACGTGGAGACACACACAGCCAGCCCACAGAGATGGACGTGGAGACACACTCAGCCAGCCCACAGAGATGGACGTGGAGACACACTCAGCCAGCCCACAGAGATGGACGTGGAGACACACTCAGCCAGCCCACAGAGATGGACGTGGAGACACACTCAGCCAGCCCGTAGAGATGGACGTGGAGACACACACAGCCAGCCCATAGAGATGGACGTGGAGACACACTCAGCCAGCCCACAGAGATGGACGTGGAGACACACTCAGCCAGCCCACAGAGATGGACGTGGGTACACACACAGCCAGCCCATAGAGATGGACGTGGAGACACACTCAGCCAGCCCACAGAGATGGACGTGGACACACACACAGCCAGCCCACAGAGATGGACGTGGAGACACACTCAGCCAGCCCACAGAGATGGACGTGGGTACACACACAGCCAGCCCATAGAGATGGACGTGGGTACACACTCAGCCAGCCCACAGAGATGGACGTGGAGACACACACAGCCAGCCCACAAAGATGGACGTGGAGACACACTCAGCCAGCCCACAGAGATGGACGTGGGTACACACTCAGCCAGCCCACAGAGATGGACGTGGGTACACACTCAGCCAGCCCACAGAGATGGACGTGGAGACACACTCAGCCAGCCCACAGAGATGGACGTGGGTACACACACAGCCAGCCCATAGAGATGGACGTGGGTATACACTCAGCCAGCCCACAGAGATGGACGTGGAGACACACACAGCCAGCCCACAGAGATGGACGTGGAGACACACTCAGCCAGCCCACAGAGATGGACGTGGAGACACACTCAGCCAGCCTACAGAGATGTACGTGGAGACACACACAGCCAGCCCACAGAGATGGACGTGGGTACACACTCAGCCAGCCCACAGAGATGGACGTGGGTACACACTCATCCAGCCCACAGAGATGGACGTGGAAACACACTCAGCCAGCCCACAGAGATGGACGTGGAAACACACTCAGCCAGCCCACAGAGAGGGACGTGGAGACACACTCAGCCAGCCCACAGAGATGGACGTGGGTACACACTCAGCCAGCCCACAGAGATGGACGTGGGTACACACTCAGCCAGCCCACAGAGATGGACGTGGAAACACACTCAGCCAGCCCACAGAGATGGACGTGGAAACACACTCAGCCAGCCCACAGAGAGGGACGTGGAGACACACTCAGCCAGCCCACAGAGAGGGACGTGGAGACACACACTGCCAGCCTACAGAGATGGACGTGGAAACACACTCAGCCAGCCCACAGAGAGGGACGTGGAAACACACTCAGCCAGCCCACAGAGATGTACGTGGAAACACACTCAGCCAACCCACAGAGAGGGACGTGGAGACACACTCAGCCAGCCCACAGAGAGGGACGTGGAGACACACACAGCCAGCCCACAGAGATGGACGTGGAGACACACTCAGCCAGTCCACAGAGATGGACGTGGGTACACACACAGCCAGCCCACAGAGAGGGACGTGGAGACACACTCAGCCAGCCCACAGAGATGGACGCGGAGACACACTCAGCCAGCCCACAGAGATGGACGTGGAGACACACTCAACCAGCCCACAGAGAGGGACGTGGATACACACTCAGCCAGCCCACAGAGATGGACGTGGAGACACACTCAGCCAGCCCACAGAGAGGGACGTGGAGACACACTCAGCCAGCCCACAGAGAGGGACGTGGAAACACACTCAGCCAGCCCACAGAGATGGACGTGGGTACACACTCAGCCAGCCCACAGAGAGGGACGTGGAGACACACTCAGCCAGCCCACAGAGAGGGACGTGGAGACACACTCAGCATGCCCACAGAGAGGGACGTGGAAACACACTCAGCCAGCCCACAGAGAGGGACGTGGAGACACACTCAGCCAGCTCACAGAGAGGGACGTGGAAACACACTCAGCCAGCCCACAGAGAGGGACGTGGAGACACACTCAGCCAGCCCACAGAGAGGGACGTGGAGACACACTCAGCCAGCCCACAGAGAGGGACGTGGAAACACACTCAGCCAGCCCACAGAGAGGGACGTGGAAACACACTCAGCCAGCCCACGGAGAGGGACGTGGAAACACACTCAGCCAGCCCACAGAGAGGGACGTGGAAACACACTCAGCCAGCCCACAGAGAGGGACGTGGAGACACACTCAGCCAGCCCACAGAGAGGGACGTGGAAACACACTCAGCCAGCCCACAGAGAGGGACGTGGAAACACACTCAGCCAGCCCACAGAGAGGGACGTGGAAACACACTCAGCCAGCCCTCAGAGAGGGACGTGGAGACACACTCAGCCAGCCCACAGAGATGGACGTGGGTACACACTCAGCCAGCCCACAGAGATGGACGTGGGTACACACTCAGCCAGCCCACAGAGATGGACGTGGAAACACACTCAGCCAGCCCACAGAGATGGACGTGGAAACACACTCAGCCAGCCCACAGAGAGGGACGTGGAGACAC